>JAVIAB010000156.1:59662528-59870028 GCA_032433765.1 Megaustenia siamemsis | reverse complement strand
CCCTGTCACGCCAAGTGGCGTATAGGGAATATGGTGTTAGTGACCATATATTTTGCACACCCTCGACACATGATTTTTGGGGTAATGTAGTCGGTATTACGCCCGTGCCGCTTTACTTTCCCAGAAAAAAATCCGGTAGCCATTAAAGGCTGGGTGAACCGGAAGCCGTCGGTTGGGATCGAACCCTACCTCTTTCTTGTCCTTTGTAGTCCAGTTCACTAACCACTGAGCTATCGCGACTCCCAACAGTTGATATAGCCGTGGCTATACTCCTCTCCCTACATTCTATCCCTACGAACAACTGAAATAGCCGTGGCTATATTCACCTCCCTACACTGAACACTAACAACTGATATAGCCGTGGCTATATTCATCTCCCTACACTGAACACTAACAACTGATATAGCCGTGGCTATATTCATCTCCCTACACTGAACACTAACAACTGATATAGCCGTGGCTATATTTATCTCCCTACACTTAACACTAAGAACTGATATAGCCCCGGCTACATTCCTCTCCCTACATTACAAGCTCCAAGTCCCAATCTAAATCGACAAATCGCAATCAGACCATCTCTTGCTCCCGGTGCCTCCAATGTTTCCCCTTTTCCTGTCTCCTCGTGTTGCATTTACCCTGATCGCTATCAATCTATTCGTAATGACGTCCCGTGGGTCAACTTGGAGGAAATATGGCGGTTGGGGGTAGCCTGATGTAGGTGGGGATTCGTTTAAATCTTCTATCTGAGGGCGGGGAGATGATAAAATTACACCAGCGATTTGTTTATCATAGTTGTATCGATGCTCGATTCTATTTCTTATTTGAATGTAGAGAGAACGAGAGAAAGACTGAAAGGTAGGAGGAGAAATAAGGTGGATGAAGATAGGTAAAGGAAGAAAAAAAATGGATAAAAGTTGAAGTGAACGACAGATAAGGAGACATCAAAACTGAAGAAGGGAGGGGGAAAAAAAAGATAAAATAAATTAATTTCGGAATAAGTTTAAAAAAATAAATATCTAAGGAATTTGAGAAGGGTGCGAATTAAAAGAGATTTAGAGGAAGGAAAGAATGTGAGAAAGCAGGAAAGAAATGATACGAGAATTATCGTTCTATCTATTGATGTAGGTTAGGAAAACGGACGCCGCCTGTGTTCATAAATAACGTAAAAACATACGGATTAAAACAAGCTGATTTTGCTAGCCTTGCAGGATGCTGTGTTTTATTATTACCTTTTTTTAATATTTCGTTTTGAATTTGTACCCAACAGTATGTATTTTTGGTTAATTTGTAACGTCTTGTACGCGATTTTACAATTTAAAAGGCAGAAATAACTTCGGTTCTCGAACATATAAATTTCAAACCAATGATCAGTTTGATAAAGATGATGATGATGATGATGATGATGATGATGATGATGATGATGATGATGATGATGATGTCCGTTTCATAATAAGCAAGAATTTGTTGACATGACTGCCGAGATGTATCCAATGAAACGAGAAATTAAGTTTAATATTATGCTGCCGTTACGCAATTTAATAAATAACATCACGAAAGTTAAGTTCCAGAACAAGTTGTATATATATATATATATATATATATATATATATATATATATATATATATATATATATATATATATCTACAAAAAGACTTTGCCTTTGAATATAAAACACACAAGAAATATGATTATCGCATTATAAGGTTGCCCATCCAACTTATCGACCTATATGCGTTTGCAAATAAAAAAAAAATATTGCAAATTTAAATCAGGTATTTTATTTAATTTGCATTATTTACGTTTTCTTTCCTTATGAGAATTTGTTTCACTGGAATACTACTTTTAGTTTCGTATCATAAATGATTCATTTAAATGTTTTTTTTTTTTCATTCTCACGCCAGATCTTGTGTGCAGCTATTAATCCTGTCCTACAGATAAGTCAACAAATCATTGAGAATTAAATAGTTCAATTATAGTGTGTTTATTAAATAAAAAATAAATACGAAACACTTATATAGTTTCTTTTCAATTAACATACGGTTACGTAGTGTCATTTGTAGCCCAGTTCATATTGTAAATTAACTGTCACTACACTACAGCTAAATAATTGGGGAGGAGCTATCCCATTGGGTCATCAGTCAATGTTTCAAAGGATTCTAAATTGGTGGTTGAGACATTATTGGACAGAATGTATAAAGGTCTAAGTCTTCAGGGATTCGTGCGTATTTACTGTCGTGGACATGAAGGAGTCTATGGCAATGATAGAGCTGACAGATTAGTTTCGATTATACATGAAAAAAGGAGCATTGATTATGTATTTGTAAGGGAGACAAACTGAGATCAATCGACGATCGTTATTTGGAAGTGGACATGATAATTAATGGAACTAGGTTATTTGAATGGTGAACCTAGTGCGCTACGAGTGATACTCTAAGATTGATGAGACTGGAAGGGTACGTTTGGCCAATAATTACTAGAACCATCTTTCTTTTATTTTTTTTTTAACCTCCTGGGAGATAATAAACAATTTTGGGGTTGCGATAGGTCAAATAACATCATATGGAAGCTCATCATCATCATCATTGAGTGCCTTCTCCGCAACGAAGGTTGGCTACCATGGATCGCCATTCTACTCTGTTTCTTGCTTTGATGGTGCAGGCTGTCATAGATTGACTTGTCCATCTTTTGATGTTGCATGGAAGATGCACAACAGAAAAACAAATGTAGAACAGCTTAGGCTGAAATAGAATTTCAGAAAAGGAAAAAAACATCTTGTGCAACAAGTCTATGTCAATAGAAGAAAGAAAAAGATTTAAACGGTAATATATAGAGCCAATTCTGACCTATAGAAGTGATCTTGGACAAAACAAATGAAAAGACGAATAGAGACTGGATTTCTCAGAAGAATATTGAGAGTAAACCGGACAGCTAAAAAAAACAACCAGGAAATTCTCAGAGGCAAAAAAAAAAAAAAAATAGGGAGCTCCCAAAAAACGTCAGAAAGAAACAATTAACATTATTCGTGCACATCATGAGAAGAGGAAAATTATAATACTTAGTTACAACTGGCAAAATTGAGGGGAAGAGAGATCGCGAACAACAAAAGAAAGAAGATACTGGATAGCTTGTTGTCAAGGCAACGGAAAACAGTCAAAAACAGAATTGATACGACGTAATGTGGATAGAGAATTGTGGAAGGACCCAGTCTAACCGGTATTGCACATGATGATGAAAATCAATTAGTTAATCAGTCAAAACACTTCAGATAACTTTTGTGAGCATAGACCAAGATAAAAGCAATCAGTTACCAGCTTTTGTAAGCGTAGACCAAGAAGGAAGTCTAGCAAATACCAGCTGTCGTGAGCATAAACCAAGAAAAAAGTCTATCAATTACCAGCTGTCGTAAGCATAGACCAAGAAGAAAGTTTTCAATTACCAGCTGTCGTAAGCATAGACCAAGAAGGAAGTCTAGCAATTACCAGCTGTCGTGAGCATAGACCAAGAAGAAAGTCTATCAATTACCAGCTGTCGTGAGCATAGACCAAGAAGAAAGTCTATCAATTACCAGCTGTCGTGAGCATAGACCAAGAAGAAAGTCTATCAATTACCAGCTGTCGTGAGCATAGACCAAGAAGAAAGTATATCAATTACCAGCTGTCGTGAGCATAGACCAAGAAGAAAGTATATCAATTACCAGCTGTCGTGAGCATAGACCAAGATGAAAGTATATCAATTACCAGCTGTCGTAAGCATAGACCAAGAAGGAAGTCTAGCAATTACCAGCTGTCGTAAGCATAGACCAAGAAGGAAGTATATCAATTACCAGCTGTCGTGAGCATAGACCAAGAAGAAAGTCTATCAATTACCAGCTGTCGTGAGCATAGACCAAGAAGAAAGTCTATCAATTACCAGCTGTCGTGAGCATAGACCAAGAAGAAAGTATATCAATTACCAGCTGTCGTGAGCATAGACCAAGAAGAAAGTATATCAATTACCAGCTGTCGTGAGCATAGACCAAGAAGAAAGTATATCAATTACCAGCTGTCGTGAGCATAAACCAAGAAAAAAGTCAATCAATTACCAGCTGTCGTAAGCATAGACCAAGAAGAAAGTCTATCAATTACCAGCTGTCGTGAGCATATACCAAGAAGAAAGTATATCAATTACCAGCTGTCGTGAGCATTGACCAAGAAAAAAGTCTATCAATTACCACTTGTGGAGATATTTTCTACACTGCCCACCAGTCAACGCCAATGCCCTAGTATTATCTGCCCTCTGTTTTTTTCTTTCTCACCTGTGGTTTCCTGGCAATGCCTGTCTTCAAAACTAGCACGAGGTTATCTAAATGTGTGTCCAGTCCATCTTTACCTTCTTTTCTTAGAGTCTCTTACTGGATTGGCCCTTGTTTTTGAGACTGCCACGCATGCACTGAATTATTTGTGCTAACTAATCAACTAGTTCATTGACATGGGAAAAATGCTTAAGCATAACCGCCAATGTATTTATGGTGATTCCACAGCTCTCCAATTAATTACAAAATGAATTTTTGATTTATTCTTCTTTCCTCCCTCATTTGCATTTGAGCGTTGAGGAGAGATATCAATTTGCAGGCTTCCGTTCTTAATTTAGCTTTTGCTGCTGTTATATTTCCTAGTGTTTCGAACATTCTATCAATCCACCTTCTCGTGATCGGCCTTTGAGTCTGGTGTTCTCGTAACGTTTATTAAAAATTCATTTGTCTTAAGTTTTAATCTTTCTGTCTCATCATCTTATAATTTCCAATATAAAAAAAAAATTAAATTGCCCCGTTACCCCATTGGCGTATAGGGAATATGGTGTTAGTGGCCATACATTTTACAGACCTTCGGCAAATTATTTTTTAGGTAATGGGATCGGTATTACGCCCGTGCCGCTTTACTTTTCCAGAAAAAAAATCCGGTATCCATTAAATGCTGGGTGAACTGAAAGCCGTCGGTTGAGATGGAACCCTACGACTTATCCTTTGTAGTCCAATTCACTAACAACTGAGCTCTCGCGGCTCCCAATTTCCAATATTAGGAAAAAAACAATCAGCATTTTTGTTTGGCTATTTAATGAGAAGGGAAAAGCTGGACTATATTGGGACAACTGGGAAAACGGAGAGGCGAAGAGATAGAGGGAAGCAAAGAGAAAGATACCAGACAACTTAAGAGAATGGCTTGGCAGAAGGTCAACAACAGAAATGATAAATAAATGTCGTGATCGAAAGTTGTGGAGAGACATGATCACCTACACCAGCAGGCTTGGTATTTGATGATGATGATGTCTTATCACGTGGCTAAACCATTTTATCCATTGTTTATGTATGCATTATTTGGCGGGAATTATTCTTAGCTTTGTTCTGTTCTCCATTTTGGATCTTGTCTCTCACGCTGTTTCCTGTCATTCACCTAACGCATTTCATCTTGATAGTAGTTATTTATCTTATTGCTGTTGAGTCCAGAAAAAAATACCGAATATTAATAATATATACTTGGGAACAGAGGGATCATTAAATAGAGGGATCATTGAACAGAGGGATCATTGAACAAAGGAATCATTGAACAAAGGGATCATTGAACAGAAAGATCGTAAAACTAAGGGATCATTGAACAAAGGGATTATTGAACAGAAAGATCGTGAAACTAAGGGATCATTGAACAAAGGGATCATTGAACAGAAAGATCGTGAAACTAAGGGATCATTGAACAAAGGGATCATTGAACAAAGGGATCTTTGAACAGAAAGTTCGTAAAACTAAGGGCTCATTGATCAAAGGGATCATTGAACAGAAAGCTCGTGAAACTAAGGGATCATTGAACAAAGGGATCATTGAACAGAGGGATCATTGAACAGAGGGATCATTGAACAAAGGGATCATTGAACACAGGAATCATTGAACAAAGGGATCATTGAACAAGGGGATCATTGAACAGAGGGATCATTGAACAAAGGGATAATTGAACTAAGGGATCATTGAACAAAGGGATCATTGAACAAAGGAATCATTGAACAAAGGAATCATTGAACAGAAAGATCGTGAAACTGAAGGATCATTGAACAAAGGGATCATTGAACTAAGGGATCATTGAACTAAGGGATCATTGAACTAAGGGATCATTGAACAAAGGAATCATTGAACAAATGAATCATTGAACAAAGGAATCATTGAACAAAGGAATCATTGAACAGAAAGATCGTGAAACTGAAGGATCATTAACCTTTACCAAATTCCATGCTCACTATTATACCCTTCTCTCCCTCTTCTTAATTTTCATCTTCTCTCTTTTTCCCCCTCAACGTCAGAAAATATTAGCAAAAATCGGTAAATAACATCACGTGAGTACAACAAAGCAGTAAACAACGTGCATTTATTCTCTTTTAGATACATCAAGTAAAACACGAGTTATAATATTCATCAATAAGACAGAAAAGTGATCAACAAAAATACAAGTGTTCATCTTTAGAAACACGAGACACGTCAAAATTGTAATTTAAAAAAATAAAAATAAAAACAGAAAAAAAGGTCTATTGTTTCAAACGAACTGGAACAGATAGATGCTGTGGCTTTAATCTCATTTCGCTAATTTATTTCTACATTTTATAGTTGCAATAACGGAGACAACGGGATGTATTGGCAATAAAAAAGTAAAGTACCCCCGTCACGCCAAGTGGCGTATAGGGAAATATGGTGTTAGTGACCCTATATTTTACAGACCTTCAGCACATGATTTTTGGGGTAATGTGGTCGGTACTACGCCCGTGCTGCTTTACTTTCCCAGAAAAAATCCGGTACTCATTTAAGGTTGGGTGAACCCGAAAGCCGTCGGTTGGGATCGAACCCTACCCCTTGTCCTTTGTAGTCCAGTTCACTAACCACTGAGCTATCGCGGCTCCCTGATAGTATTAGCAATGCAACAGTAATTTGATTTTCCTACTCCGAGACTTTGCATACAGAAAATGGTAGCCAAAATTGACAGAAGTGTAGTCTACATGAGGAACGTATTTAAAACTAAGAAAATGATGCTGACCCATAGATCCTGTGAGGTAGACTATAAATTGAACGAATATAGAATAAAATAAAGAAAACAAAACAAACAATGAAGTTTTGAAACAATTAATAATGAAAAGAAAACACTAGATACAATTCAAACAAGACAAATAAGATTTTGGGGGCATGTGAAAAGACACAACAGCCTACTAAAAGTAATCTTGGAAGGAAAAATACAAAGTAAAATAGGTTGGTTCAGACCAAGGTTAACGTAGACGAGTAGCATCAAAAGATGGTTAAATTAGCCTATGACAACCTGCACCATCAAAGCATGAGACAGAACGGAATGGCGCTCCTTGGTAGCCAACCTTCGATGCGTAGACGGCACTCAAAGATGAATGATGGGAATAAATTAGAATATGGATTTTACAAATAATTAGTAAATATATAAATAAATATTGAAGGTGACAATACTTTTTGTTCAGACCTTCCTAAGAGATTTCCCAAAATAAATGAACAATGATTGTGTTACTCACTGGTTATACGTAACCCATCATCTATATCACCCATTCTACTATTCTTATAGTTATAGATATGGTTAAGGTTAGTCGAAGGCCCTGGTATCACTGCAAGCGAATTAAAATCCATAATTGCTCAACCGCCCGTGTCAGTGGAATGGTTCGAAGTAAAACTCATCTTATTGAAGGATCCAAACAAAGCAAGGCAGCTGCACTCCTCATCATAATAGCTACAGAAAACGGCAAAAGACATAAGGCGTAGCGCACCGAAAGTGAACGCAGCTGAACTGTCTTTCGTCATATAATATCATCATTCATCGTAAGCAATCGAAACACGACCTGGATGAAAAACACAGCTCACGGTGTGCACAGAGCACTAAACAAAGTAGCTCCGGCAGCAAACCGGTCTTGGAATAAGCGGAAACTGCAACAAGGAACACATTTCAGCTTTTAATGGTTCCTGCCTCTTATTCGCCATTTTGACCGGAAGTCATCCTACTATTATGTGACTTAACCCCAGGTAACTGAGAGTACATTATTGTATTTCGCACGAATATATTTGGATTAGTTGAGCCGAAAGATCTTCTTCATTGCACAAGAGACTGCTCCACAGTTCTCAGATCCCCTCCTCAGCACGTTCCCCAATATGAAGCACGCCTGTCACAAGCTAGCGAAAGTATTGAAGATGTCTTCAACCCAGTACAAACTCCATAGCGTCGACGAAAACCCTGTCCCCAAATCTCCTTAGTCGCCTCTTACGACATGCGGAGCAGAGACCACTTTGGTTAATAAGTTCTGAAGAAAATGCTATTTTTACAGCATTTTCTAATTTCTGAGGTCTGCTGCAGGTAATTGTAGGACTGAGAATAAAGGCCGCTTGTTCAGTGCAGTAGCCTCGAGGTGTTCGGTTTGAGTTTTTATTTCACCACCGAAAGAAAATTAGTTTGACTGGAATTCGAACTCGCGTTCTCCTTGTTGGAGTCCGACAAGTTATCTATTAGTCCAACCGCTCTCCATGTTAGGAGTCCGACAAGTTATCTATTAGTCCAACCGCTCTCCATGTTAGGAGTCCGACAAGTTATCTATTAGTCCAACCGCTCTCCATGTTAGGAGTCCGTCAAGTTATCTATTAGTCCAACCGCTCTCCATGTTAGGAGTCCGACAAGTTATCTATTAGTCCAACCGCTCTCCATGTTAGGAGTCCGTCAAGTTATCTATTAGTCCAACCGCTCTCCATGTTAGGAGTCCGACAAGTTATCTATTAGTCCAACCGCTCTCCATGTTAGGAGTCCGTCAAGTTATCTATTAGTCCAACCGCTCTCCATGTTAGGAGTCCGTCAAGTTATCTATTAGTCCAATCGAGTCCACAAGTTATCTATTAGTCCAACCGCTCTCCTTGGGTCCACAAGTTATCTATTAGTCCAATCGCTCTCCTTGTTTGGAGTCCACAAGTTATCTATTAGTCCAATCGCTCTCCTTGTTTGGAGTCCACAAGTTATCTATTAGTCCAATCGCTCTCCTTGTTTGGAGTCCACAAGTTATCTATTAGTCCAATCGCTCTCCTTGTTTGGTGTCCACAAGTTATCTATTAGTCCAATCGCTCTCCTTGTTTGGAGTCCACAAGTTATCTATTAGTCCAATCGCTCTCCTTGTTTGGAGTCCACAAGTTATCCATTAGTCCAATCGCTCTCCTTGTTTGGTGTCCACAAGTTATCTATTAGTCCAATCGCTCTCCTTGTTTGGTGTCCACAAGTTATCTATTAGTCCAATCGCTCTCCTTGTTTGGAGTCCACAAGTTATCTATTAGTCCAATCGCTCTCCTTGTTTGGTGTCCACAAGTTATCTATTAGTCCAATCGCTCTCCTTGTTTGGTGTCCACAAGTTATCTATTAGTCCATTCGCTCTCCTTGTTTGGTGTCCACGTGTTATCTATTAGTCCAATCGCTCTCCTTGTTTGGAGTCCACAAGTTATCTATTAGTCCATTCGCTCTCCTTGTTTGGTGTCCACGTGTTATCTATTAGTCCAATCGCTCTCCTTGTTTGGTGTCCACAAGTTATCCATTAGTCCAATCGCTCTCCTTGTTTGGTGTCCGTAAGTTATCTATTAGTCCAATCGCTCTCCTTGTTTGGTGTCCGTAAGTTATCTATTAGTCCAATCGCTCTCCTTGTTTGGTGTCCACAAGTTATCTATTAGTCCAATCGCTCTCCTTGTTTGGAGTCCACAAGTTATCTATTAGTCCAATCGCTCTCCTTGTTTGGAGTCCACAAGTTATCTATTAGTCCAATCGCTCTCCTTGTTTGGAGTCCACAAGTTATCTATTAGTCCAATCGCTCTCCTTGTTTGGAGTCCTCAAGTTATCTATTAGTCCAATCGCTCTCCTTGTTTGGTGTCCACAAGTTATCTATTAGTCCAATCGCTCTCCTTGTTTGGAGTCCACAAGTTATCTATTAGTCCAATCGCTCTCCTTGTTTGGAGTCCACAAGTTATCTATTAGTCCAATCGCTCTCCTTGTTTGGAGCCCGACAAAATACCTATTAGACCAACCGTTTTCCTTGTTAACAAGTTAGAAGACAAAATTAGCAGACACATTTTTGTTTTCAGGAATCACATTTTCAGGATCATACACGATAACTTACGGTCCTTTTAGCGGCCTGTGTGGAAGAGGTTTAACTATTTACTAAGTCATCGGCAACAAACAAACAAGCAAGCGCAGTCCTAAATAGATAATGCTAAATTAACAGTTCCACAATATTTCTGATCAAACAGGCCCCCAGATCAACACGACCAAAGCGAAAGTCCTGGATATAACCAACAAAGCCTATTACATAACAATAATATTTAACAAATAATTATACATTTTACCATTCTTGGGAACAAAATGTCCAGATATAGAGACATAACATCATCAATCATGACACGCATCGCAGTTCCATGAAATGCTTTCAACAAACTGACGAATATATGGAGATCCAAAGTTCTCAGTAAACGAACAAAACTGTAAACTGTTCAACTCATGTTTGATACCAGTGCTAAAATATAGATGTGAAAGTTGGAAATTCGCAAAGACTTTATACAGGAAATTAAATGCCTTTCAAAACAAATGTTTCCGTAGGATCTCAAACATACACTTCAATTAACAGATTGAATCGAATCAAAATAAGAATACGTATCGAGCTTTATAAGAAAAAGACGTTTAAAATACATCGGTCATTTGCCGAGAATATACGAAGAAAGACATGATCTCATGTGGAAGCCATCTGGTAAAAAGAAACAAGGTGTACCAAGAGAATCGCTATGCAGAAAAATTAATGGTGAGTGTTCAACCATAGAACAAACAACCAGGACATACAAGAATTAGCAGCAAATCGTCAATCGTGGAGATCTATGACTTCTGCCCTATGTGTTTTTTTTTCGGCCAGAGAGGAACTAACTGTAGGTTCGGAATAGGGAATGGGCTGTATCTGATATTACAATTTAGAAGTAGACTTGGACTAAGGGATTGACTTGTAACTGATATTACAATTTAAAAGCAGACTTGACTAAGGGATTGACTGTAACTGATATTACAATTTAGAAGTAGACTTGACTAAGGGATTGACTGTAACTGATATTACAATTTAGAAGTAGACTTGACTAAGGGATTGACTGTAACTGATATTACAATTTAGAAGTAGACTTGACTAAGGGATTGACTGTAACTGATTTTACAATTTAGAAGCAGACGTGGACTAAGGTATGTGCTGTTTCTGATATTACAATTTAGAAATAAACCTGGCCTCAGTGACAGGATATATCAAACATCACCATTTGTATGTAAACTTAGACTTAGTGATGGGAGAGAATGGTGATCAGGCACGGCGGTGTAGTGAGACCTCATTTATAAATTGTAAATTATATAGCATCGATAAACTATGCATATGGTGAGACATCGATGAGTAGGCCAGACACTACTAGTTAAATAGAGACTAGACAGTAATAATAGGATTAGGCTGCGATTTGATGTAGTGCCCGAGGTAAAACCTTACTCTGTAGATTTAGTTTATACGGGCATTATTAGGGTTTGTTTGTGGGCGATACTCAGACCGATGTCATTATTTGATCGCCATTTGGATGAAGGCATGACAATTAGTGAAACTACAATCCGGCGACTGGAAGTCTTTGAAATATGTTGTGAATTGACTAAGAGATGAATTAACTAAACAACTAACCAAAGATCTAGCAACTATTTGAAATAAATAAACTAAACTCATACATAATTAATTAAATAATTGGCAAGATTGCTAGATGATTAGCTGGCTAACTATTCAACCAACTAAATAACTAACTAACTGACTAACTGTCTGGCTGACTAAGTAACTGACTAACAAACGGAATAACTATCTAACTAACTGACTGTAACTAAGTAAATGACGAACTAAGTAACTAACTGATTGACTGATTGACTAATTACCCAACTAAAAATCTGACTGACCAACTTACTAACAAACTAACTAATTAACTAACCAACTGACTGACTAACCAAATAGCTGACTTATGGACTTGCTAATGATCTTTTACTTTGCATCCGCATTTCTTTTCTATTTTTACTATTATCACTGTCACTTACCATGCCTTAAAGCAACATCTACCTGAACAGTCAAGTAAACAAATCATTTACTTGCATTAACTTCACACTCTATAGTCACCAATGCCCAGATCTAATCCGTTTGTGTCTCTATGAACGTCTTAGGCAACGTTCTTTCTATGAACGTCTTAGGCAACGTTCTTTCTATGAACGTCTTAGGCAACGTTCTTTCTATGAACGTCTTAGGCAACGTTCTTTTTATGAACGACTTAGGCAACGTTCTTTCTATGAACGTCTTAGGCAACGTTCTTTCTATGAACGTCTTAGGCAACGTTCTTTTCCAACGTAGCAAAATAAGCAACATTTCTTTTATCTTCTTCTGTTCCTCTTTTATTCTTCTTTTTTTCCCTATTTTCTTCTTCTTCACTTCGTCTTCTCCTTCATCTTCTCTTCTTCTTTCTCTCTTATTAGTTTCGTGTCATTCCTTTTTGGATGTCGAGAGAGATATGCACGTCTTGATCTCGTCCCACTGGTAATCTCAGTCAATGTCATGTGAATACTTTTGTAGTGTTTCCTTGATATTGCCATTCCATCTTACTCTGGGTCAGTCTTAAGCTCTGCGTCCTGTTTTATTTTTGTGTAAACACCTTTTCATGGTATGAAGTAACAAGACATTTTCTCTACGTGAACGAACTGTAGCCTATTTACGCTATTTTAGTTATTGTCTTTGTAAGTCGTTCAAAACTGATTTTATGCAAATTCTTATCTCCTTCTTTCCTTCTTCATTTGCCTTTCCGTGTCGTGGGGAGATATACTTTTCTATGTGTTGCCCTTCTATTGGCGTCTCCTGCTGTTATGTTCCCTAGTGTTTCTAATATTGAATCAATTCATCTTTTTCGTGGTCCACCCTTGGGTCTGGTGTTCTCGAAACGTTTATTAAAGGTTGGTTGTGTTGTATTATGATCGTTCTACCTTATCATGCGGCCACACCACTTTATGTGATGTTTCTATATGGCGGGACTTATTCCTAGTTTTTATTTTCTCAGTTCTTCATTTCTGATCTTATCTCTCAAGCTGTTTCATGTCATTCGTCTAATACGTTTAATCTCAGCAGAGGTTATTTTTCTTATTGTTCTTGCATCTAGGGTCCAGGTCTGGCATTGGCAGCACAACGTTGGGATGAAGATTGTTTTGTAGAGTGCCCGTTTTGCCTAGAGGTATTTCCTTGTTGGACAATAGTGGTGATATCTATTCAATGATATGACAAGCTTTGTTGCAGCTTGAATCTATTTCTGCTGTTTGTGAATTATTGTTTCTCACTAGACTTCATAGGTATTTTTACTCCTCCACTAGTTTTAGTTGTTTGCCGCCCATCGTTATGCTGATGTTCTGTTTCTCTTTTGCGATTATGACTTCTGTTTTGTTAATTCTTATCTAAGTATATATTACTTTTAAATTTTCATTTGTGTGCTATTAATATTATTTTACCGTTGGTTACACAACTATTTTTATGTATCTGATTATCTCTTTTTTTTCAAGCACACACACATGTTATATAATTTGTAAAGAAACACGAATTCTCTACTGCAATGCATTTCTGTGTGTATTGATTTACTCTTCAACACGGGTCTCGCTCTAACCATAACTACACAGCATCCTATGATTGCTCAAGTGTTTATTGCTACAGAGCACGTTGTGGTTAGAATTGCAATGAAGCTTCAACAAAATGTATTAACCAATCCTACTGCGACAGCTACAATTTATATATCACGTTTATAGTTAGCGCTAATGCTATAAAGATTGTTGTTGCTCCTATGACTCACTGCTCGTTTTCTTCTGTTTGTATTTCGAATACAGGTTTAGTTGAAAATGGTATTGTCTTGTTATTTATTTATATCTTAACTTTTTATACTTTACAACTAAAGTTCCATTATGCTATATTGAAAATACGTTTTTATTCACTCGAAATTGGTTTACAATTGCTAAAAAGTGTTATTTCATTTTTTGGACACAGTTTAATTATCCAAATACCGAAATTGTCTTGTCACTTTATAAACCGGAAGTACAACCCCTAGTAAAAATTAGGATGGGTAATGTAAGAGAAATGTAGCGTGGAGATAACGTGCTGCTTATAATGATAGGTGGTGAACTCCATAAACAAACAGTTACACTTACTCTCTATCTATTTCGTTCTCTTTCCTCCCTATTTCTCTCTTTCTCTTAAAAACTATAATAATGCAATTATGGTACGTTAACAATTGAGAAATATATAGCCGAGCACAGGCAAAGCATGAATAGTTATGACACACGCATACATATATTTACAGGATAAGACACAGCGCGTTCATGCTATTGATATAAATGTTATATATCAATGAGTCAAAATTAAACCAAAATTATTTTTAAAATACTAAATAAAGTAATGAGCAATATGTTTACACTGTTCAAATTACCCCGTTTTTCTATTTACCAGAACGAATGCAGTATGTGTATTAACAAACATTGCAAAACTATAGCCTCCATTAACTGAATATTTAAACTTCACAACAGTGGATAATGCCTTTATAAATAAACACAAACTGTACTACAATCTAGAGTTTGCAAGTCGTTAAAACTGACAAGAAAATGGGTTTCCGAATATTTTGGCGACTTCATATCATTGTTAAATTTAATTCACATTTAGTTACATGCCATCACATAATATATGTACGTTACACGAAACCGATTAGTAAGGTATTTAAATTAATATGTCCGCGCGTTTACGGTATATATTAATTATATGAATATGTATGTAAACACATAAACAGAGATTCCAGCTGTAAATATGCGGAACATTTTACGAAAGCGCTGAATTTCTAGAAAGCAGTTTACGATTGTTGAACAAAGTGAATTATTTACATACACACACAGCTATCAGAACGCTTTACTGATAACAATCGTATCGGCACTTGAGAAATTTTGAAAAATCGATAGGAAAGAGTTGAGAAAGTAGATCGTTGTGACCAAAACAAGCAGCCTCAACGAAGGCCAGCCATCACAACACGATTAAGTCAGTGATGTTCCAGGCATACAGGGTGTGGGCTGTCTGTCTACTCACGCGGGCTGTTCTCTCAAAGTTTTGTAGCAGTTCTGGTGCCGTTAGCGCCATTGCAAACTTGAGAAAACTCGCACTCGCATCTCCAAACACTACAAGTGAAACAGGATAGGCACGGCACGGGCATTGTTCCACAACATGGTGCACTTCTTTAGCAAACGGAAGTGAGAGTTTTTGTTTTTTTTTAAATTTAAAAATTCACAGGTGGAGGATACACATTAATACATGTAATGACTTTTTTTTTTAATTGGTTGCAGGCAAAGTAAGGATTGGTTACAGAAACACCAGAATCAAGACACCTCCATCATGATGAAGATACCATATAGAGCATTAAACAAAAACAATCAGATTACTTAGATGCTGAAAGGCAACAGAGGCAGAGAAAATAAAAGTAAAGTAAAATAAGCTGAAGCAAACAGCAAACACATTAACAACTGTAAATATGACTTCGATAGTAAAATGTACAAACGAGAAATTCAAATCATTCCTTAAAAAATCTTAAATTATATACAGTAAAATTTGTCATAAATAACAGGATGAATCAATCATTATTTTTAAAATTATAATACTACTATTTTTTTTTTTACAAAATTGTTGTGACTTCGCGTAAGCTTCTGGAATTTTCTCGAAGAAATCGGAATTAAAGGATGACGTGGAATGGAAATATGCGCCTTCAATAACAAGAACGGTACGTTGTTAAGATTCATAATAACACGCGCTGATCAGCAGAAATCATGAAAGTTAACACTGACAACTAAACACTGACTTGTACTGTTTAATAAAATATCATCCTTTTACCAACTGACACTTTTTCTGTTGTTGTAAAGACACGAATAACCGCCTGTCTCCACCCGCTACTCCTTAGAAGAAGTTGAAATACGTACGCCTTTATATCCAGAATGAAAAGTCTGTGCACACTAAAACTCGCAGATAGAGAATATTCCAAATCTCAGATATTGGAAGTCTGAGAAACGCAACATTTCCACGATTGGATATCCAGGGGTCACGGTGTCCAATCTTCACGCCACTCGCTTCTGTTAGCAGGCGTAATCAGATCCAGCACTCGGCAGCCTTTCTGCCCTCTCGATACTCGCGATGAATGGACGGAACTCGTGGAAGTCAAAACAAAAGTGCGTACAAGCATCTGAAAAACGGGTCGGTCTTATGTGATAGGTTTTAGCGGAGTAGGTACTGTATATGTCGTTGATGTAGTGCAGCAAAAGGTGCGCGGTGGCTTCACGACTTAATGGGATCCGTTACTCACGAACACAATCTAGTTGACTCGGGTATAAAAACATGTAACTTGGTTGCAATTTTTGGAAGCTGCAACCAGTTGAGAACATTTTATTCTGGATTTATTCTTTTTTCCTTTTATTGTTGCTGATCTCGTCATTAACAAAGTAACCAGTGTCGAAACGTTTGTTGATGTCTTGAAGAGCATAATCGACTCCATTTGACATGGTCCGTTGCTATTCTTATAAAACTACCTGTAATGCTGAATCCAACGCTATGAATGGTGACCTCCACTATAGACAAGAATACCTCACATGGGATGCCTCTCTTGGAACATCTCTTCATAAATGTCATGTAATAACTTTTATTGTGACAGCTACAGGATTTAATCAGACCACGGTACCACCTACTCGACGTCAGATTAAAAATCTGGCCCATCTACCTATTGCATTGAAGCCGTGGTGAATGCGAGTTAAATCGCTTACTACAGTGTCAGAAGGGACGGCTAGCAATTTTTCTTCGGATCTAGACCATTTCAGGGTTGACCAAGCCTCTAAATATGAGGTATATACCTTGTTCTTAGCGAAAATAGCAACCCCTGGGTGGATACCGATCACACCACACATAAGGTTTACAGCTTATCAAATAAAAGCAAACCGATGACGTTGGTCATTGAACCAACATGGCTTCCCACTAAGAGCAGACAACAATTGTTGACGTAGGAAAAAACATCACAAGTAAACAGTGAGTCTATAAGAAAATAGTCAACACAACAAAATATTATTGCTAAATGGTATAGCAATACAGTTCCTGCTTATTTCAACAACGACATGTCGGTGTTAACGTCAGTTTTGCAAAAATAATGTTTATGTTTTAAACATTAAAATATATTTGGTACCGTTAACTGTCTTTTAATAGGTAAAGGTCAAGTTATAAAGTACGAGACTTGAACCGGCGTCTTAGCACGCGAGTTTCCACCCATATGTTCTCGGCCGCCTATCCAGAAATGTTCAGAGATTCCTGGATAGTGTCGCCTCAAGCATCGAAACTCACGATGCGAAGCAACATTCCTCACCTTCAAAGTGTAATACCCTGGTACCCATTTCTGCCAACGGCTGGGTCGACCGTGGGGGATATTTTTTTTTTCCAACCACGAGTACAACTGACACTGCTTCCAGAGGAAATCGAATACGGGTTGTCCGAACGTCGGTAGTCCAGTGGGGCTGTCTTTTAATATTTAATTTTATTATACTACACTTCATTTATAAATACTTCCTCTTACAGGTTCACTTCACTTGCTAGTGTTAAAGAACAAATTAATGACACAATTTTTTTTCTCCCATTGTGCATTTGGCAGAAGCCGAGGCCTTTCTATCTATCTGTCTATCTATTGACCTTTCGAGCCGTAGTAGGCCCATAGGGTGTAGACCAAGATACTCCTCTTATCTGAATTTTTGTTCTAGAGTTTTCAATTCTTTTAAAGATTTTTATCAAATCTCGCCATTTGTTTCTGTTCTGTGCAAGCAGCTTTATCTCATTGAGGGAGCCGATTCCTGCTGCTCTTGCATCTCTCATCAATGTTCTTCTCAGTGTCTCTCTGGGTCTTCCTCTTTTTATTACCTGTTTTTTTCCACATTAGGGCTTGCTTTGCTATTCGGTTATTATCTCTTTTCATCATATGTCTGTATCAGGTCTACGTTTCATTAACACAATCGTTTTTTTACGATAGCGGCTTGTTAAACCTCTGATGAACGGTTCTATACCAAGCGGGAGAAAAATAATTCCTCCATCTTGGTTACAACCGAGGCCTCCCCCCACTGTTTATTCCGAAGATAAACGCATTCCAATATAAATCTGCAAATTTTGACGACACAAACAACCAAGTCCGCATCATTTATTTCCCAAACTTACAACCTTCGTAGTCTCGACTGTGGCAGAAGAACATCCATGAAATAGCTCAGGAAAGCTAAATCGCTGGGACATTAAAATCGTTAGATCTGCCAACTCTGAGGAACACTGCGCACACTCTCCCCTCATACAACCCCCGTAGTTTTTCTGCACCGTTTTTTTTTCCCCACTCTTTCTTTTAAATTCACTAACAATCTTCCCGTCTCCTTGGATACCGGTTCAATTCTTTCAGCCAGCATCGGGTGTCATGAGCGCTGAATTTCAGTCAGTCCGGGCGTAACCGATCGTTGTGTTGAGTCTGTGTATATCCAAGCCAGTTTTCATTCAATATGCACTTGGCTTGTCATTGCCTCAGTAGTTTTTGGTTAACGTTTGCGAACACGTCGCTGGTCTGACCTTGACGTGTTCTTCAACATTGAACTTTTTTTTCAAATTTGCAGGCTAATGCTAAATCTTGCAACCCCGGGCATCGAATGATTAACACATGTGTTCCAATATATCATTATTGTGCTTATTCAATTGTATGTGCCCTGCTATGGTGTGGGTGTGATTGGGGAGGGGGAGGAGAAGAAAAAAAAGATATAAATGTCCTAGTCGTCATGTGGTTTACTAGTGAGAGCTTTTATTTCATTCACGAGAGAGAAAGAAAGGATAAAAATATTCCAACATCACTTATTTCAAGTTGTGTATATATTTGTTGTATTTGTCATCTTAAAACATGACTCAAACAAAAACTGTGATTCTTCAGAAAGTTAATTTGAAGACATGACATCACTGATTTTTTCACGTGTTTTCTTTTCTTTTTCTTCTCTTTCCTCAATTCCTCTTCTTGCATTTCATCTAGACGGAGAAAAGTACACAGCCCTAGTTTTCTCTCCTTCAACATCTTAAGTTATAGTCACTTGATATTTGTCGAATTTTCATGTTCCTGTCCTCCATCCTACTCAGGGTCTCAATGCGACAATGTTTTATACTTCTTTAATATGCACTTCATCGCAAGAAACGAACACGTTCTACGTGCACTTACAAAGGAATTTCACCCGGTACGTATTTCACGCGAGTTCGAAGCCGATTCATTTTTTCCTCACACAATCATCCTTCATTACGTCACTCCTTGTCGTCAAGCGACTAAGGTCACGCAAAGTCGTAAACATCTAATTTCTGTCAAGACTGCCTTGAACTTTAGCGGCTTTTGATGTGTCAAGAGTAACAACTTTTGGCCGTTTCATGAAATGCTTTGCAACGCTTATTTGTGCTAACAGGTGCAGTGCTTTAGGAGACGGGTTAGTTCACTAAATATGTCAATTGTCTTAATGCATCTAATGACAATTTCTAAGTTAATTTCCAATATGATTCTTAATTCTATGTTTTTGTATGTTAATGCTTTGACTTAAATCTGCAGTTCTTCTTCATCATCATTGAGTTCCGTCTCCGCATCGAAGGTTGGCTACCATGGAGCGTCATTCCACTCTGTCTCTTGCTTTGATGGTACAGATTGTCATAGGCTGACTTGTCCATTTTTTGATGTTACTCGTCCATGTTAGTCTTGACCTCTGCCTCTTTTACCTTGTATTTTCCCTTCTAATATTACTTTTAGTAGACTGTTGTGTGTTGTAAATGTCATTTGTCTTGTTCTAATTGTGTTTAGTAGTTATCTTTTCAGTTTTCGTTGTTTTCAAACTTCATCGTTTGTTTTCTTTTCTTTCCATCCAATTCTTCCTATTCTTCTATATATCCACATTTCAAAGGCTTAAATTTTCTGTTCTGTTTTCTTATCAAATGTTCATGTTTCTGCACCATATTGAGAAGATGTAACATTTTGCTATTCTTAGTTTTAGCCCAGGTGTTATTTGTGTTGATGTTAGTATACTTTTCATGGTATTAAAATTACTTTTTGCCATACCTGTTCTTTTGTTTATTTCAGTTTTACATTTTCCATCACTGGTTATAGTATGTCTCAGGTAGTTGTAGATCTGAAGTGTATCCAGTTGCATTTCTTCAACTTTGATATTTATTTGTAGGTCTTGATAATTTTCTTTCCTTATGATCATAGTTTTAGTCTTTTTTGATATTCATATTTAATCTATATTTTTTGCCTATATAGTTTATTTCATTAAGTAACTGTTGTTGATCTTTAGGATTTTCTGCTAGTAATACAATATAATTAGCATATCTTATGTTATTGAAATATATAGGTAGTTCTTATACTTAGAATTTAACAGAAACATTAATGTTGCTATTGGAATGATATGTTTTAGTTAAGCACTTGGAGTGACCAGAAATGATGTGTAAGAGAGATATAAAGCATTTTTTAAGATTAATTATAAACTACATTTAGAGGCTACAAATTAAATGGTTTGTTCATAAGAGAGAATGCAAAGAGATTCTACAGCATACACTAAATATATTAAAAGAGGTGATGGAACAAGAGCCTGTGGTAGACCCAAAAAAAGATTGACTGACATCGGAGAATCGCTTAGACATCGATTGTCAATGGTTGAGGGTGCAAGATGCCTGGAACTAGAACTTTGTATCTGTCTCGATGCCCGCAGGGATATAAGAGGAAGTAAACTAGCGACAGGCAGGCAGGCAGGCAGTCAGGAGGAAGGCAAGCAGAGAGACAGACAGACAGACAGACAGACAGACAGACAGACAGACAGACAGACAGACAGATAGATAGATAGATAGATAGATAGATAGATAGATAGATAGATAGATAGATAGATAGATAGATAGATAGATAGATAGATAGATAGATAGATAGATAGATAGATAGATAGATAGATAGATAGATAGATAGATAGATAGATAGATAGATAGATAGATAGATAGATAGATAGATAGATAGATAGATAGATAGATAGATAGATAGATAGATAGATAGATAGATAGATAGATAGATAGATAGATAGATAGATAGATAGATAGATAGATAGATAGATAGATAGGATGGATGGATGGATTTGGTTGGGTGGGTGGGTGCATGGATGGATGAGTGGGTTGATGGATGAATGTGTGAAAAGATAGATAGATAGACAGACAGACAGGCAGGCAGGCAGACAGACATATATACAGATAGATAGATAGATAGATAGATAGATAGATAGATAGATAGATAGATAGATAGATAGATAGATAGATAGATAGATAGATAGATAGATAGATAGATAGATAGATAGATAGATAGATAGATAGATAGATAGATAGATAGATAGATAGATAGATAGATAGATAGATAGATAGATAGATAGATAGATAGATAGATAGACAGATAGATAGATAGATAGATAGATAGATAGATAGATAGATAGATAGATAGATAGATGATAGATAGATAGATAGATAGATAGATAGATAGATAGATAGATAGATAGATAGATAGATAGATAGATAGATAGATAGATAGATAGATAGATAGATAGATAGATAGATAGATAGATAGATAGATAGATAGATAGATAGATAGATAGATAGATAGATAGACAGATAGACAGACAGATAGACAGCCAGATAGACAGACAGATAGATCAGATAGATAGATAGATAGATATAGATAGATAGATAGATAGATAGATAGATAGATAGATAGATAGATAGATAGATAGATAGATAGATAGATAGATAGATAGATAGATAGATAGATAGATAGATAGATAGATAGATAGATAGATAGATAGATAGATAGATAGATAGATAGATAGATAGATAGATAGATAGACAGATAGACAGACAGATAGACAGCCAGATAGACAGACAGATAGAGATAGATAGATATAGATAGATAGATAGATAGATAGATAGATAGATAGATAGATAGATAGATAGATAGATAGATAGATAGATAGATAGATAGATAGATAGATAGATAGATAGATAGATAGATAGATAGATAGATAGATAGATAGATAGATATATATAGATAGATAGATAGATAGATAGATAGATAGATAGATAGATAGATAGATAGATAGATAGATAGATAGATAGATAGATAGATAGATAGATAGATAGATAGATAGATAGATAGATAGATAGATAGATAGATAGATAGATAGATAGATAGATAGATAAATAAATATAATGCTGCTATTTCCCAACTTTCACTATTTGCGTCTTAAAACAGGCAGACCGACAAACACATATCTGGGCATCGAGAGCGAAATGAATCAAATCAATGTTTTCTGTTATCCAACAAAAGATATTGAATAACACTCGCTCAATATTGCCTTTAATGCGATTTCAGATCTAGCCGTTGGACAATGCTGTCACGTGAACACAATCTGCGGTCAGTTCATTATCAATTAAGTTTTGTTTTTCCCATATAATGGTTTTATATTTTCACTTTCATTTTAAAAAATATTTTTTACAACCAAAATCCCCACTGCATTTTTAGATATTTGATGATTTCCGGAAATGAATAACTCATCATTTTCATAAATAAATAATGACAACGATTTGAGTGTGGGATATTAATCACTTGTAAGTTGTCGTTTAGATATTACCAGCAGGATTAATTAATGAGAAAATTGCGTGTTGGCGGTGTACCGTTCTCGGCAGAAGAGTTACATGTTTGCAGCTTATCTAAAACGAGGTTTGAGGTACTTTTTTGGTGTAGCCTACACTCCTACACGGTATGGTGACAGCTTTAAACAAACAAAAAAAAAAAAGGAATACAACAAAATACTGACATTTAGGCCTACTACGAAATGTCAGTATTTTGTTGTGTTCCTTTTTTTTTTTGTAAAGATGTTATCATATCTTTTAGGAGCAAACGTAACACCCCGCTACTTACTCCTTGCTACCAGCTTTACCGCAGCACTGTAATTGTTTGTCTGTTTCCTGTTATTATGTTTGAGAAAAATAGGGAAATGGAGAGTGTGTGAGAGACAGGGAGAGAAAGAGAGGGAGAGAGAGATAGAAATAAATTAAACTATGAGGTTAATGGGAGAGAGTGAGAGAGAAATATAAATACATTAAACTATGAGGTTAATGGGAGAGAGTGAGAGAGAAATATAAATACATTAAGCTATGAGGTTAATGAGAGAGAGAGAAATAGAAATAAATTAAACTACGATGTGAATGAGAGAGAAAGAGAGAGAGAGAGAGAGAGAGAGAGAGAGAGATAGAAACAAATTAAACTATGAGGTTAATGGGAGAGAGTGAGAGAGAAATATAAATAAATTAAACTATGAGGTTAATGGGAGAGAGTGAGAGAGAAATATAAATACATTAAACTATGAGGTTAATGAGAGAGAGAGAAATAGAAATAAATTAAACTACGATGTGAATGAGAGAGAGAGAGAGAGAGAGAAATAAATTAAACTATGAGGTTAATGGGAGAGAGTGAGAGAGAAATATAAATACATTAAACTATGAGGTTAATGAGAGAGAGTGAGAGAGAGAGAGAGATAGAAATAAATTAAACTATGAGGTTAATGGGAGAGAGTGAGAGAGAAATATAAATAAATTAAACTATGAGGTTAATGGGAGAGAGTGAGAGAGAAATATAAATACATTAAACTATGAGGTTAATGAGAGAGAGAGAAATATAAATAAATTAAACTACGATGTGAATGAGAGAAAGAGAGAGAGAGAGAGAGAGAGAGGGGGGGGGGTGAAAAGAGAAGTGAGATTAAATAGACGAAAACGCTTTAACGGCTACGACGAAACAGTAATCATAATCAAGAAATTTCAAGCAATCGAACACGTGAGTACACATACAACAAACACACTCAACATTATACAACAATCTATCGTTTATTCTTTGCAATATTAGCAAGTCGCTCAGAAGAAAACGTAATCAAAATTAGCACATTAAAATAGATCCCTAAAAGAGAATTGGTTATATATATATATATATATATATATATATATATATATATATATATATATATATTAAAAAGAAAAGTATTTAAATAGCCAGGCCATGTGACTGAACGTAAACAGCAAACCACGATACACACAACTATCAACATACTTTGGGGTAACAAAAATAATTAGGGCGAAATAAAAAACAAATAAATAATCGGAATACTCGAAAAAAACTTAGAAACGTCACAGTAAAATGTAGACGGAATACTCCAAATAAAAAAAATGACTGCAAAAAGTAGACGGAATACTCCAAATTTGGAAAAGTTGCAGAAAAAGGTAGACGGAATACTCCAAAAACTCAAATACGTGACAGCACAGGATAGACGTAATGCTTCAAACTCGGAAAAGTGACAGCAAATGGTAGAGAGAATACTCCAAATTTGGAAAAGTGACAGAAAAAGGTAGGCGAAAAACTCCATAAACCGGAAAACATGACAGCACAAGATAAACGGAATACTCCGAACAACGCGGAAACGTAACAGCAAAAGAAGCAAACCAGGAAGAGAAAGGTCGCAAACAATCTCTCTCGCCACCGCAAACAAGTAACAAGAAAGGAATAAGAAGATAGTAATGAAAAAGATAGATATGCTTGAACCTGACGCAAAAAAAGTAGTTCCTACAAAATAAACGAGCACAAATTTCGTACAAACTAACAGAACTATTTGTTCCATGTGTATAGAGTGCCACACTGATAAACATCTGTGGTAACCGGATATTAAGAACAGATGACCGGCAGTACCACATGCCAGGACACTTGGTGAGTTAAAAAAGTTACTATTTTAAGAGTTGGTCCGAACAATAATCAAGCGCTGTGTTTATTCGCCCTGATCACTGTAACCAGGCAACAAGGGCCCTAGCGCGGCCAGTGAGATTAGCTAAGTCTAGAGAGACTAACTGGCATAACGAGACCGGTGATTTGGTCCGACCTGCCAGAGGTTGTGAGAAACGATTCTGGTCTAAGTGGAAGTTTGGTTTGATTGTGTTCTTTTCACTGGGTCTTACTGGCGGATTTGGGGGGACTCCCAAAAGTAGTAACGCTTTATGTGAGTAAATTGGCTGTGTGAATATATTGGAAGTCTGTTCTTTACCACATTTAGTCTGAGGTACAAAACAGATTGGTCAGCTCTTTTGAATGGTCAATGCCTCTGTGGAGAGTAATAGAAGCAAGAAATAAAATAACAAGATTGAAAGAGTAGTGAGGATTATATATTACTAATAATAGGAGAACCAAACATCTAATTTTGCTATGCATTGGGAAGTGTATGATATAAAAGAAAGAGTAGGCATTGAACCAATCCTAAGCTACGTACATATACAACAAAACAACAAAGCATATATTAACATGGAAGGGGTAAGAATAGAAGACAGATCCAGAGTAACATAGAAAACATCAAAGAAATGCTACAACAACATAAATTTGCAATAATTGAAGCCGCCAAAAGGGCAAGAACCATTACTTTGTTTCTCCCTCGATACATGAATGGGTATAAGAGGAAGTGAAGAAGAGGAAGTGAAGAAAAAGAAGTGAAGAAGAGGCAGTGAAGAAAAAGAAGTGAAAAAAAAGAAGTGAAGAAAAAAGAAGTGAAGAAAAAAGAAGTGAAGAAGAGGAAGTAAATAAGTAAAGAAGAAGAAGTGAAGAACGAAGAAGTGAATAAGAGGAAGTGAGGAAGAAGAATGAAGAAGTGAAGAAGAATGAAGCAGAAGAAGTGAAGAAGAGGAAGTGAAGAAACAAAATTGGAGAAGAAGTGAAGAAAGAAGAAGAAGTGAAGAATGAAGAAGTGAAGAAGAATTAAGAAGTATGAAGAAGAAGTGAAGAAGAGGAAGTGAAGAATGAAGAAGTGAAGAAGAATTAAGAAGTATGAAGAAGAAGTGAAGAAGAGGAAGTGAAGAATGAAGAAGTGAAGAAGAATTAAGAAGTATGAAGAAGAAGTGAAGAAGAGGAAGTGAAGAATGAAGAAGTGAAGAAGAATTAAGAAGTTTGAAGAAGAAGTGAAGAAGAGGAAGTGAAGAAGAAGAAGTAAAGAGGAAGTGAAGAATGAAGAAGTGAAGAAGAAGAAGTAAAGTAGAAGTGAAGAAGAGGAAGTGAAGAGATGAAGTGAAGAAGAAGTAAAGAATGAAGAAATGAAGAAGAAGAAGTGAAGACGAGGAAGTGAAGGAGAAGAAGTGAAGAAGAGGAAATTAAGAAGAGGAAGTAAAGGAACAGTGAAGAATGGGAAGATGTATCTGGAATATATTATAACAATTTAAGAGAACAAAAATAAAGGAAAAATAAGATAGAGGGAAAACAAAGAGAGAATCTACTGGACACGCGAATGAAATAGTAGAGAAGGCTAAACAGTTCTTCATCTTCTTTCCTTCCTCATTTGCCTTTCAGCTTCCAGGAGCGTTACATTGTTAGCAATTAAAACAAAGAACTTTAGAGAGACACACATTTGTGGAGAGATAAGATGACAAAGCCAGCAGATATGACAGATGATGATGATAGGCAAATTCAACGGGGAGGCTCTGCACGTATGCAATAGGTAGAGTTATTGCAGAAGTAAAAAATGCGTAGGGTCACCTTTGTCTACGTCCCAGGACATGCGGGAGTGCGGGAAAATGAAAGAGCGGACAGGTTGGCTAGCTGCGCTGTTATTGAGGACGGTCAAACAATGGATCGGGCGGACATCATCAGTGCCCTACGAGATGTGGGAAGGGCACATGACTTCGACAACCATGAGTCCACGTCACTACTTCGGATGAAAGAGATAGAAATGAGAAACTTAGTGGGGATGGTAAGAAGACTTATAAACCAACACAGAACTAGATCCGTCAGTCGCTGGACACTGCGAGACTTGCTGAGAAGGGGATCTGAGAAACCTTTGGACATGTTCGGAGTGTAATGATGATGAAGACCCGCAAATAACTCAATAAGGTAGAGGTGCACTTAACAAATGACAAACCCAGCGTAAGATATCAAACGACAATCAATGGCTGATGAGTCAGTGGAGCCAATGATAGAACTTTGTATCGCCCGACATGCACTGATGAATGCAAGAAGATATTTTGAACAAATAATGGAATGTACTGCTCTAAAGAAAGAAGAGAATTGCATTGTGTATACTTTGTGTATATCAATGAATAAAATTACGCTTTGTGTTGACCCAATGAACAAAACTGCATTTTTAATAGATCCAATGAACAAAACTGTACTTTTAGTAAACCCAAAGAACAAAACTGTACTCTAAGCAGATCCAATGGACAACATTGCATTTGCCTGGACCCAGTGAACAAAACATCACACTGAGTGGACCCAATGAACAAAACATCACACTGAGTACCCAATGAACAAATTGCATTTGCCTGGACCCAATGAACAAACTGCACACTGAACCCAATGAACAAAACTGCACACTGAGTAGACCCAATGAACAAAACTGCACACTGAGTAGACCCAATGAACAAAACTGCACACTGAGTAGACCCAATGAACAAAACTGCACACTGAGTAGACCCAATGAACAAAACATCACACTGAGTAGACCCAATGAACAAAACTGCACACTGAGTAGACCCAATGAACAAAATTGCATTTGCCTGGACCCAATGAACAAAACTGCACACTGAGTAGACCCAATGAACAAAACTGCACACACACACTCTCTCTCTCTCTCTCTCTCTCTCTCTCTCTCTCTCTCTGCGATCAGGACTCAATCAAAGTAAGGATTCCAGACTCTCACATCTGTCAGGCTAAGTGTGTTGATCGTCCCCACAAACAGAACATCACAAGTAGAGTTCGCCAAATCCCCTCTGATTGAACACCCGTTAAAACGTTGCACTGTGTTCTGCGCCAGTGGCCCAGTGCATCCGATTTCATCCAGCAGTTTATTCGGATTTGCTTTCCCTAGCCTTTGATTGTCCCTAATCTTCCTGCAAGGCAACAGATTGTCTTTTCTGTAGGGGGATTCTGCCCTTAGATGGTCGGCCCTCCCAGGTTTACGAGCACCATCTGCCCGAGTCACTAGAGGTGACTAACACAGACATGCACACACAAAGATGTGAGATGTGACTAACACAGATACGCACGCACAAAGATGTGAGATGTGACTAACACAGACATACACACACAAAGATGTGAGATGTGACTAACACAGACATACACACACAAAGATATGAGATGTGACTAACACAGACATGCACACACAAAGATGTGAGATGTGACTAACACAGACATGCACACAGCGATACGAGGCATGACTAACACTGACACACATCAAGATATATGACACATGACTTACATAAACATGCACATAAAGATATGAGATGTAACTGACATAGACATGCACACACAAAGATATGACACATGCCTAACATAGACATGCACACAAAGATAAGAGATATGACTAACATAGATATGCACACACAAAGATGTGAGATGGGACTAACATAGCCATGCACACACAAGGATATGAGATGTGACAAAGACAGACATGCACACACAAAGATATGTGATATGACTAACATAAACATGCACACAAAGATATGAGATATCACTAACCCAGACATGCACACACAAATATATGACATATGACTAACACTGGTACACACTAAGATATGAGATATGACTAAACACAGACACACATAAAGATATGAGACATGATTAACACGGACACATCAAGATATGAGATATGACTAACATGACTAACATGACACACACCAAGATATGAGCCATGGCCAGCACACACAAGCTAAGATATGAGCCATGGCTAGGACAGAAACACAACAAGATATGAGCCATGGCTTCATGAAAAAACACCAAGAAATGAACCATGTCTACCACAGAAACACATTAAAGTGTCCATATGCACACTGAGTAGACCCATTGAACAAAATTGCACTCTGAGTAGACCCAATGAACAAAACTGCACTTTGAGTAGACCCAATGAACAAAACAGAACTCTAAGTAGATCCAATGGACAAAGTTACATTTGCCTGGACCCAATGATCAAAACTGCACTTTTAATAGACACAATGATCCAAACTGCACTTTTAATAGACACAATGAACAAAACTGCACTTTTTAGTAGACTCATAGATACGGAACAGGACTAAATATTGTATTATAAGTGTTGAGTCTTTTGTTCAACTTTTATTTCCCTAGTACATTGAACTTATGTAGTTACTCTTAGCTCAGTCGTGCCTATGGGGAGTGCAATGCAGCTACTGGCGTTTGTTAAAATGGTGGGTCGGATAAACTGTTGAGACTACTGCGTGTCTCTAATGGTGGGTCGGATAAGCTGTTGAGACTACTGCGTGTCTCTAATGGTGGGTCGGATAAACTGTTGAGACTAATGCGTGTCTCTAATGGTGGTCGAATAAACTGTTGAGACTACTGCGTGTCTCTAATGGTGGGTCGGATAAACTGTTGAGACTACTGCGTGTCTCTAATGGTGGGTCGGATAAACTGTTGAGACTACTGCGTGTCTCTAATGGTGGGTCGGATAAACTGTTGAGACTAATGCGTGTCTCTAATGGTGGGTCGGATAAACTGTTGAGACTAATGCGTGTCTCTAATGGTGGGTCGGATAAACTGTTGAGACTAATGCGTGTCTCTAATGGTGGGTCGGATAAGTTGTTGAGACTAATGCGTGTCTCTAATGGTGGTCGAATAAACTGTTGAGACTAATGCGTGTCTCTAATGGTGGTCGAATAAACTGTTGAGACTAATGCGTGTCTCTAATGGTGGGTCGGATAAACTGTTTAGACTAATGCGTGTCTGTAATGGTTGGGTAGAATAAGCTGTTGATACTAATGCGTGTCTCTAATGGTGGGTCGGATAAGCTGTTGAGACTAATGCGTGTCTCTAATGGTGGTCGGATAAACTGTTGAGACTAATGCGTGTCTCTAATGGTGGTCGAATAAGCTGTTGAGACTAATGCGTGTATCTAATGGTGGGTCGGATAAGCTGTTGAGACTAATGCGTGTCTCTAATGGTGGTCGGATAAACTGTTGAGACTAATGCGTGTCTCTAATGGTGGTCGGATAAACTGTTGAGACTAATGCGTGTCTCTAATGGTGGTCGGATAAACTGTTGAGACTAATGTGTGTCACTAATGGTGGTCGGATACGCTGTTGAGACTAATGCGTGTCTCTAATGGTGTTCGGATAAACTGTTGAGACTAATGCGTGTATCTAATGGTGGGTCGGATAAACTGTTGAGACTACTGCGTGTCTCTAATGGTGGGTCGGATAAGCTGTTGAGACTATGTTTGTCTATAAGTTTCTAATGGTGGGCGGAAAGCTGTTGAGACTAATGTTTGTCTATAAGTTTCTAATGGTGGGCGGATAAGCTGTTGAGACTAATGCTTGTCCATAAGTTTCTAATGGTAGGGTAGGATAACTGTTGAAACTAATGCTTGTTCATAAGTCTCTAATGGTAGGGTAGGATAAGCTGTTGAGACTAATGCTTGTCCATAAGTCTCTAATGGTAGGGTAGGATAAGCTGTTGAGACTAATGCTTGTCCATAAGTCTCTAATGGTAGGGTAGGATAAGCTGTTGAGACTAATGCTTGTCCATAAGTCTCTAATGGTAGGGTAGGATACGCTGTTGAGACTAATGCTTGTCCACAAGTCTCTAATGGTAGGGTAGGATAAGCTGTTGAGACTAATGCTTGTCCATAAGTCTCTAATGGTAGGGTAGGATAAGCTGTTGAGACTAAAGCGTGTCCATAAGTCTCTAATGGTAGGGTAGGATAAGCTGTTGAGACTAAAGCGTGTCCATAAGTCTCTAATGGTAGGGTAGAATAAGCTGTTGAGACTAATGCGTTTCCATACGTCTCTAATAGTAGGGTAGGATTAACTGTTGAGACTAATGTTTGTCTAAAAGTCTCTAATGGTAGGGTAGAATAAGCTGTTGAGACTAATGCTTGACCATAAGTCTCTAATGGTAGGTTAGAATAAGCTGTTGAGATTAATACTTGACCATAAGTCTCTAATGGTAGGGTAGAATAAGCTGTTGAGACTAATGCTTGACCATAAGTTTCTAATGGTAGGGTAGAATAAGCTGTTGAGACTAATGCTTGACCATAAGTTTCTAATGGTAGGGCAGAATAAGCTGTTGAGACTAATGCGTGTCTATAAGCGTCTGTTGATATAAGGGTATAGATATGCATACTTCCGATCATTTAAAGTCGGGATTGATGAATTTAATTGATGACAGAATGACCTGCGCGTGAATTAGGTTTCCGTGACAGATGATTGCTGGTGAGAAATCGTTGCTGTCTCCATTCAATCCACTGATATGGTGTTCTCAAGACGACTGGAGCTGTGAAAGGATGTTGTGCTTTTCGCCGTGGCTTTCAAGAGTGGCTCTTTTACTTCGAAACTCGATATGCGATTATTCTGACTTTTATACTCTTTTTTGTTCAGATAGGTCCATGCAGTCCGCTATATTTATGCTCATTATGCTTGATTAAACAAGTCGCGATATACATAACCATGCATCGAGTTTAATAACATTTTAAATATGTTTTTGGCTTCGTAGCATTTTTCTAATAGCATTGCTTTCTCATGTATAATTATTATGGTTAAAGAAGTACTACGACGTCACTCCAACGACATGTATAAGGCACAGAATGAGAAAGTTTGGTCCGTGGAAGCAAACCTGCATGGTAAACTATGGAGGTTCTGAGAAGATCTCTAGGACACCGTCCAGATAGTCATCCTTGTTAGATTGAAGAATAAGAAATAGTAGTGCCAGTGGTAGTATTAATAATAGTCCTTTATAACAATCCTGTAGTATTTCAGTAGTAATAGTTGTGGTAGTAATAATAATAAAATCAGTAGCAGTAGTAGTAGTAATAGTAGTAGTAGTAGTAGTAGTAGTAGTAGTAGTAATAGTAGTAGGAATAGTAGTGGTAGTTGTTGTTGTAGCAACCGTAGCAGTAAAGGAAGGAGAGATATTCCCTGATAATTTTTCTTAACTCTCTCTCTCTCTCTCTCTCTCTCTCTCTCTCTCTCTCTCTCTCTCAACTCCATTTCGCATCTTTTCCCATTTTTACTTTGACTAATTCACTAATTGCCACTTAAACCTGCTCGTTCATTCTCTTTCCTCCCCGAATCATGGGATTTGATTCGCTTTTCTTAAAAGTGACGTACTCCTTCTCCCTAAACGGCGCCAAGTTTTAAGGGCTCAGATTGCTGGCAGAATACAAGTTTTTCCAGCTCTTTTGTTGCCCAGTTTTATCAGTATCGGGCCCTAACTCCACACTTCTGGATTCGCATGATGAGTTAATCATGGCTACTTCCAGCTACGTCAAAAATGTGTACAATCTTGACACAGGTTGAGTTATATTTAAATAAATGTACAAAAAGTTGGCACATTGCAAGCAAACAAAAGAACTTAATTTTTGCATTGCTAAAATAATATTTAGAAAATATAAAAGATTAGAAAATGAGATTCTTCATTACGAGGACGTATCGCGAAGATAAATATTACCTTATGGTTTCGTTTTAAATGGGAAATAGTTTCATTGTTGAAAGAGGTATATGGAGATTAACAACTTTGTAGAGTGAGAATATATCTTTGAGATGGAGGTGTAGAATAGGGTTTAGTATTTTGGAGATTGGAAAAGTACTGTAGAGAGAAACGATTATATACAAATGAAATATATAAAGAAAAGGCATTATGGGTACTAAACGATCATCATCATGTGCCATACCGGTTGGCGTAGGCGATCATGTGCTTTCACAATCTTCTATCTACAGTGCATCGTATCAGTTCTGTTGTTGACTGTTTTCCATGCCATGATACCAAGCTGTCCAGTATTTTCTCTCTTTGTCGTCTGCGATCTCTCTTTCCCTCAATTTTGCCAGCTGTAACCAAGTATTCCAACTTTTCTCTTTTCATGATGTGCCCGAAAAATGTTGATTGTTTCTTTCTGATGTTTTTTAGGAGTTCCCTTTTTGTTTTGGCCTCTTTGAGAACTTCCTCATTGGTCCTTTTAGCTGTCCAGGGAACTTTTAGCATTCTTCTGAGAAATCCCATCTCTGTGGCCTCTAATCGTCTTTTCATTTGTTTGTCTACTGTCCATGATTCGCTTCCATAGGTCAGGATTGGTTCTATATAGCACCGATGAACTCTCTTTCTCATTTCTATTGACATAGATTTGTTGCATAAGATAATAACTAAAACAATAGTATTACAAATAATTGATATTCTAGGAAATGTAAAAGGAAAAAAAAAAGGAACAATTATTGCAAAGAAGGATTAAACACATGAAAAATAATTCAACTATTCCAAAAAGATGGTGAATTATGAGAAGAGAAAAAAATATTATAAAGAATGGGTATTATTGGAAATTGAAACAAAAAGAATTAGAAATAAAAGGTATTATAGAAAATGGAGAAATATTATCTAAAACGTGGTATTATTCTTATTTATTATGGGAAGAAATATTGAAAAAAAATGGTAGCATAGAAGGAGATAGCATGGCACAAATCAACATATTGTATGTACTAGAACGTTTCTGTAAATAATGCAAAGTACTCTACACTTAAAATGATACCGGGCCGGTTAAAAGCTGGCCTATCACAAAGATGGCTGGATTAACTGAGTGATAGTGAATTTGCTTCCAGATCGGTAGAAACTGATTCAATTTCCAGAAGCCGCGAATTAATTTCGGACTGACAAGGCACATTGGTTTCACCCAGTCTCTATAAATGGGTACCAGAAATTTTTCTTAGAATCGGCCTGGCGTGATACCGACCATACAACCCAGAACTATACCGTCTTCATGAAGAAATCGGGAACTGCGATAGCTCAGTAGTTAGTGAAGTTGGACTACAAAGGACAAAAGATCGGGTTCGATCCTGATTGACGGCTTCCAGGTTCAGCCAACCTTAAATGGGTACCCAATTTTTTTCAAGGAAAGTAAAGCGGCACGAGCGTAATGCTGACCACATTAACCCACAAATTATGTGCCGAAGGTCTATAAATGTTATGGTCACTAACACCATATTCCCTATACACCACTTGGCGTGACGGGGGCTCCCTATTTTTTACAATGAAGAAATCGGGTTATGGATGGTTGGTTGCGTTCGCCCGATGACTAAAGTATTCTAGTGCATCATTGTAGTCTAGAATATTCCTCTTCATCATCCGCCCTTACAAGGACGTAGTGGACATGTCTTCGTTGTGTCGACGTAGTGGACGTGTCTGCACATATCGGGTTTCTGGTGCACATATTTAGAAGATGGTTCTAATACAAGATCTAGCGATCAAACTAGTTCTAAAAACGTAGCTTTTTTCTAAAATAATGTAAGTACCAACATTATAACAAATATAATAACAAGTGTCATTATAAATATTTTCAGTTTAGTTTATTCGACAGATTATCTTCACTGCTCAAAGGACAACTTCATTGAACTCACATCTCCTCATCAGCACGTTTCATTATGAGAAGGCATATACACACACTAGCGAAAGAACTGAAGATGGCATCAGTTGCACGAACTCCGTAGCACCAGTGAAGACCTTGATCCTGACCTCATTTAGTCGTTCCTACGACATGCGTAACAGATGACAACGGATCTATTCTTTTCTCCTCTCACCGTGTCAGGGGGAGGGCACTGGTAGCCACATTGGGCGCATTGTAATTATTCTGTTTGAAACTGACAGATATGACACCATTCAAACAATGTTAGGGTTAACTATCCTCTCTATGGCCAGGGAACTAAATTACTCAGAGATTGTATCAGTCCATTTTACAAGAGCTAGACGAAAAGACAAAGGATTAAAGCATGCCTTAATGGCACCGTGGTTTGCAGTATAACTGTTATATTTGCACTTTCGGCCCAACACATCCGACTTCAGCACGACATTTTTGAGTACCGGGTTGTCTTCTCTCTGCGATCCCTGCACGCTTGGCCAGACTAGATAGGTTAGTCTGTTACTGGAGGCACCACGGAGAGGTGAAGCAGAGTCTGGATGGTTTTGGTTCACCGATCCTGGCGCAAGCCATCAGCTGTGGGTCGCTGACAACTTCCAGCTCTGGTTCTTAATTAGGGTTATTAACACCTAATTCCCCAAACACCTAACAAGACAGGGAGGAGAATCTTTACGTTTCTGGCGCTAGAGAATCACATGCAAATAATGTTCATGTAAATCTGTAGATGTCACCTCAGTTACATGTGATCCATTTCTCCACTGCTGTTCAAGCGTATTAGCCCTATTTGGATCTAACATTTTTAATCGCTTGCTAGTTTGCGTCAGTCCCTACGACTTTTCTTCACCTTGTGTATCGAATATTAGCTCACAATTTTCACAAGTACTGACGTGAAACGTAAACAGCTCAACTACTACAATCATTCTTAAAAGAAAAACAGATTCTCTTTTTCGCGACTAGATTACCGATATGTTATATTGCCAGTGAATCGATTATACTAGAAAATTAAAACTGTTAACCTGACTTAATTGATGTCGTTATTGGTTGAGTTAACGTCTCTGCTTTACGTCCTGCAGATACCAATCGCGAAATCGATTTTATATTCTCTCACCTTCCCATCTCTTACAGTGAAAACGTGATATGTCGTGTATACTTTGCTTCTGTCGATAACACTTATTGCTCTGAGCTGAAAGTAACTGAATGTCGTGCACAGTTTCACATAAATATGTGGATCATAAATTTCAGGACACGTGGTTGAAAGCGTTGCGTGATTAATGTCTCCATTTTTTAAATATTTGTGGGAAATATTTTTTAATGTGAGGTAGCCGGTGGGTGAGGATATGAAAGCTGTAAGATTTCAAACGCTCGCGAAATTTCGTTCCCATTATGTACGACATTTTAAACAACTGGTAAGAGGGTGTTGTAGTGTTGAATTAGAGATACTGTTCCGATAACAAGATGATTGCCGTTTCAAGTTATATCTGAGTCGATCAAGTACCCATCCCCCATTCACGTGGTCTCAAGATAGATAAGATCGAATGTATAGCACTATTGGAGACGAACTATAGAAGTGAGTTACGTATGTTCAAGTGTGCACGTGAAAAGACAACTAACATACAGAATAAAAGTAAAAAAAAAAGTAATGTACCACACGCCAAGTGGCGTATAGGAAATATGGTGTTAGTGACCATAAATTTTACAGACCTTCAGCACCTGCTTTTTTGGGGTAATGTGGTTGGTACTACGCCTGTGCCGCTTTACTTTTCCAGAAAATATTCGTTACCCATTTAAGGCTGGGTGAACCCGGAAGCCGTTGGTTGGGATCGAACCCTACCTCTTGTCCTTTCTAACATGCACAATGGATAAGCTGAATGCCTTTGCCCAGACCAAATTTCAAAATTTGTGAAAAATCCGTCCAACTTTCCCCAGATAATCGCCTTCACCTCTACCGCGGCTTCGTTTATGCTCAGTGGTCTTTGTTGCGTTATCAGGCAAGGTATCGGGTTTCTGGTGCACATATTTATAAGATGGTTCTAATACAAGATCTAGCGATCAAACTAGTTCTGAAAACGTAGCTTTTTTTTCTAAAATAATGTAAGTACCAACATTATGACAAATATAATAACAAGTGTCTTTATAAATATGTTCAGTTTAGTTTAGTCGACAGATTGTCTTCACTGCACAAAGGAGAACTTCATTAAAATCACATCTCCTCATAAGCACGTTTCAATATGAGAAGGCATATACACACACTAGCGAAAGAACTGAAGATGGCATTAGTTTAGATGCACGAACTCCGTAGCACCAGCGAAGACCTTGATCCTGACCTCATTTAGTCGTTCCTACGACATGCGTAACAGATGACAACGGATCTATTCTTTTCTCCTCTCACAGTGTCAGGGGGAGGGCACTGGGGACACATTGGGCGCATTGTAATTATTCTGTTTGAAACTGACAAATACGACACCATTCAAACAATGTTGGGGTTAACCATCCTCTCTATGGCCAGGAAACTAAATTACACTGAGATTGTATCAGTCCATTTTACAAGAGCTAGACGAAAAGACAAAGGATTAAAGCATGCCTTAATGGCACCGTGCAAAAGGAAACTGTAAAAACGTAGTCAAAGACAACATGAAAGGGGAAACGCCGACAACACGCAAAGATAAAAGCAATGAAAACATCTGAAGAGAGCATCTAAGTACTGTTGATATGGTCTGATGGCAATAGACAGTCAATTATGGATATGTGATAGATATAGCCAGCTAATGTTGCACGTAAGAAAACTTGGAAAGAAAGGGACAATGGTGGAGAGAGTGAGAAGGGGAAACTGATGTGAAGGTAAATGAGAGATTGAAAATGAAATATGGAAAGTTGGAGGTTAGGAAATGGAGAAGAGCCAGAGAAAGAGAGGTAAAGATATATAGTAAGCGATCAATGATGTGCGTTATGTGAGTCCAGTTCACTTGGCAACCCGCTTCTAAATTACACCGAAATCTGTCTTAAATTGCAGCAACTGTGGCAGAGCATTTCATTTGCTAGTGACCATAGGACCAGGGTTCATTTCCAAGATTTGTTGAATTATTTTCTGACCAACACGACTTCTAGAGCTAAGCACACAACTATGAATACTTGAGATTAGATGGCCTGGCGTGATACTGACCACATGGCTCATACAATTCGCTATTGACCATTACTAGAAATTTTTCCTGAGATTAGATGGCCTGGCGTGATACTCACCACATGGCTCATACAATTCGCTATTGACCATTACTAGAAATTTTTCCTGAGATTAGATGGCCTGGCGTGATACTCACCACATGGCTCATACAATTCGCTATTGACCATTACTAGAAATTTTTCCTGAGATTAGATGGCCTGGCGTGATACTCACCACATGGCTCATACAATTCGCTATTGACCATTACTAGAAATTTTTCCTGAGATTAGATGGCCTGGCGTGATACTCACCACATGGCTCATACAATTCGCTATTGACCATTGCTAAATATAGTCATTGACACCATAATCATGTGTGTCTATGTTGTGGTTGGAACCCATATTTTTAAATACAAAAGAAAATCAGTTGACAGTTACATAGCAAATAATGTCCCTTGATGTATGCATGTCTTAAATGAATGGAATAAAATTTCCTCGTGCTATACAACAGCATTTCGAGGTGAAGAGGTCAGTGCTCTTCGTAAAAAAAAAAACGTAAAGTACCCCCATCACGCCAAGTGGCGTATAGGGAATATGGTGTTAGTGATCATACATTTTACAGACCCTCGGCACACAATTTTTAGGGTAATGTGGTCGGTATTACGCCCGTGCTGCTTTACTATCCCAGAAAAAAAAATCCGGTACCCATTAAAGACTGGGTGAACCGGACCCGTCGGTTGGGATCGAACCCTACCACTTGTCCTTTGTAGTCCAGTTCACTAACTACTGAGCTCACGTGGCTCACAATGCTCTACGTCATTGTCATTATCTCCCCCCCCCAGCCCCAACTCAGATAGCTAAGTACCTGTTCTTCCATGAGCAACATCGACTGTAGAGTTCTAAACTGCGTTTAAACTCTCGTTGAATTAAACTCCTAATTCAACAGGTCAGCATTTTGCTACTTACGTTCTCATTATAGAGTTACTTTAATTATATATATGAACCAAAGGGCAAAAATGAGACTCATTATCTTTGTTCCAAGACTGAAATAAAATAAAACGGGCATACAAGAGTCCCAATACAAACAGAAAAATCCACGTAAAGAAACAAATTTGTTCAGAAATCAGAAAATATAAATTTCCATATTTCCATCTCAATCTTCATGCCAAGTTATAAGCTTGGAATGGAATCTCTGGGATGGTGATGTGGGAGATTAAATGTCATTCAGCGGTTCTCCTATTGTAGGGATTACGTGACTAATATTGTTGTTATTCTTGGTTTGGAAAGACTCAAGCATTTTTAGAATCCGAAGTGTCAAAATATAAGCTAAGAAAACAAGAACGAATAAAAGATATGAAATAATGAAGGCAAGAAAGAAGGAAGGAAAGAAAGAAAGAAAGAAAGAAGGTGGAATGAAGAATGAAAGAAATGAGAAAGGAAAGAAAGAAAGAAAAAGAAGGAAGAAAGAAAGAAAGAAAAGGAAAAAAAATAAAGAGAGATAGAAAGAAAGAAAGAATAGAAATATGTACACTTGGACTAGATGAAGATTTAGTGGAATATAAAATAGACAATTTACTTTACATTAGTAATGCATGAAATCTCTTCTTAGACGATTGTATAAAATGTGGTTTCATCTATTTTTTAGACAACGCTAACAGAGGAGGTGAGATTTCAACATAAAAATAATGGTAGTTTGTATTTCATTTCATTTTTATTTATTTTTGTTGTTGTTAGCAATGATTTTTAGAACATCAAAATGGTAATGCGAACACATGAATTGCAAGTGAAGGACAAATGATAAAAATACATTTCCTGCCATCATGATGTGTCTGGTATGGTTTCTATCTCAACCGGAAGCGTTTTGATTTTAATATGCGGGGTGGGATGTTTTTGGAAGGACTTCCGGTCAATACGGCAGATGGGCGACAGGAGCAGTTGAGGCACTGTATGAAAAGTTTTCCTTGTTGCAGTTTCCTCATATTCCAAGTCCAGTTTGCTGTCGGAGCTACTGAGTTTAGTGCTCTGTGCACACCGTGAGCTGTGCTTTTCATCCGGATGGTGTTTCTATATTCAGGAGACAAATAATAATAAATGAATATTATTATAGAGGGAAACTTCCGAGGCGATAATCAGCGAATCAATTCAGAGGGTGCTTCTATATTCAGATTGCTTGCGATGAATGATGATATCGTATGACGAAAGACAGTTCAGCTGCGTTCACTTTCAGTGCCGCTTGATCTTATGTCTTTTGGCGTGTGCTGTAGCTACTATGATGGGGACTGCAGCTGCCTTTTTTTGGGGGGTATTCGATGAGATTAGAGGTTATTTCGGATGATTCAATTGGCATGGGCGCTTGAGCAATTATGGATTTTAATTCGTTTGCAGCGATATTGGGGGCTTCTAATAACTATAACTATGTTTTTTTTAAACAATTTTGTCACCATAATAGAGGAGATGAATATTTAGGTCAGCGACCCAGAGCTGGGCAAGACCTTGCCTCATATCCCAGCCGGACTAACTTGTAACAGTCAGCGTCTAGTCAGATTGTTTGTGGATGTGCTGATCCTGGTAGTGCTAACAGTGGTAAAGAATGTTGATGTAGAACCGTAGAAGATCTATTATTGAGTACTTCTAGGATGGACAAAGTCCAGCTTCTTAAGCAGAACCTGGGATGCAAAACGTCATTGGAGCTAGCTACATCACTATTGGTGGATCTAGGAGCTACGAGTTGGCGTTTATCTTCATGGAATTAGGCTATCATAATCTTCATCTTCGTCGTCGTCATCATCATCATCACCATCATCATTACCATTGTCATCGGGGCCGTCATCATTATTATCACCGTCGTCATCATCACCACCGTCGTAATGATCATCATCGTTGTCATCATGGCTGTCGCTGTCATTGTCATTATTGTCGGTATCATTATTATCATCATTAACACCGTCGTTGTTATCACCATCGTTATCATCAGTATTCTCATCATCTTCATCGTCGTTGCCATCATCATCATAACATCATCGCTGTATTGCTGTTGGACATTAGTGCTGGATCAGATAGTCCATTACCTCATTCATAACAAACTCTTCAAAACAAAATAATTCAAAAACATTCATAACAAAAGTTCCAAAAAGTGCACAAGAGGATACCCAGCAGCAGTGCATGAGTGGTGGCGCACCAACAAAAGAAATCTTTCCCCGCTGTGTCTTCTCTCTTCTCAAGTGCTGACGTCAGTGCATTGAATTAAATTGGCCCTATGTTGAACAATGATAATGTAAATATTTCAAAATTTGCATTAAATAATTCTGATTGAAAAGAAAAATCTGGGTTTCCATTGAACCCATCTTGTATTTCTGAACTCTACAGCTAACCTTATGTTCAGCCTCGATGTGAGCACGACAAATTGATTTTATCGAAGGTAGATTGTGATATAAAAATTATTGAGAACCATGAATATATATATATTTATATATGAACATAAAGCGGGACATAACCACACAGGAGATATAAAGGCAATGTAAATGTAGAAATCAAAATCTAAGAACAGGGTGGAGACTAATAAAATATATAACAGAAAATAAAAGCAATGTTGAATGGAGAGAGAATGGAAAGAAACACGTAAAAACTAATACAATGAGAAAATTACAAACATAAAAATACATTGTGCTTCTTTGTTGATCGATAACAGAGAATTGATTATTCACGAAGATTGTTGGTTTGAAAACGATCATGCAGATTTAGGGAAAATTTAATTAAACGAGTTATCATTTTTTGAAGGCGTGTGTTGTTGCAGTTTTGCAGAAACCGTCGTCTGATTTCATGTTTTGTGTAACTGATCGAGGTGCTGGTGATATTCTATCATTGCCGTTCACGAAAAATTGTTTATTTTATTTATTTCTAGGTAGTCTGCATTTTCTGCCCTTCCTGGATTTTGTCACATAGCAGATGATGCATGCAGTATAACACGTATTTGAGAAATAGTAATTAATGTTGTGGGACTTCCGGTCAATATGGCGTATAGGGGGTTGGGGGGGGGGGGGCAAGGAACCATTGAGGCATTGTCTGAAAAGTGTTAATTTTTTGCAGTTTTCTCATATTCCAAGTCCAGCTTGCTGCCGGAGCTACTGAGTTTAGTGCTATGTGCACACCGTGAGTTGTGTTTTTCATTCGGATGATGTTTCTATATTCAGATTTCTTACAATGAACGAGGATATCGTAATCACGAAGGACAGTTCAACTGCGTTCACTTTCGATGCCGCTTGGCCTTATGACTTTTGGCGTGTGCTGTAGTTGCTATGATGGGGACTGCAGCTGCCTTTCCTTGTTAGGATCCATCAATGAGATGAATTTTAATCTCAAATGATTCCACTGGCAAGGGCTATTGAGTAATTATGGGTTTTAATTCGTTAGCAGTGATACCGGGACCTTCGACCAACCATAACCATAACCAATGAATGTTTTATCTGGAAACATTAATGCATGTAAAGAACATTCTGTTGTTGTCTTGGAGGTTTTGCGAATTCTTGACGAGCCATGATTCGAGCAACCTCATACTAAACCTATGAGGTGATATTAGGCAGCCATTGCCATTCAAAAATATAATGAATTAACATGAATTTGGGAAATAATGGTTGCAGTTATAACTGGAGAAATTGATTAAATATAATGAACACGTGATTGGGAAATATTAGTTGCAATTAAATGGGGACATTGATAAATATAATGAACATATATTTGGAAATATTAGTTTCAATTAAATGGGGACATTAATAAATATAATGAACATATATTTGGAAATATTAGTTTCAATTAAATGGGGACATTAATAAATATAATGAACATATATTTGGAAATATTAGTTGCAGATATAATCAGGGATATTGATACAAATTGTAATAAACGTATGTGGCACATATTTATGGCAGTTATAATTAGGAAAATATGTCATTTCAGCTTGCTTGCCATGCCTGGGCCAACAATATGGAGATAATGCTTTGCCCAAAAACACTACCCCACTCTCGCCTCCTCTTTCAGAAAGTAACGTGAGCAAATAAACACAAAGAAATAAGCAGTTAGAATTGTATAGAGTCACCGGGCGAATCAAGATATACTTCCCATCATTATCGACGAAGGCTTTCCTCGTAGAATTCAGATGACGAAATTAAAACATATAAAATATAACAAAAATAAATACCAAAACGAATTACTTCAAAATTATTTACACATTATTTGTATCTTTTTTTTCTGCAATTTTTTTTTCCAGTCACCACACTTCTTGAAAGACAGCGACAAAATCAACAATTTTACATGGTCCACTGAAACCTTTCAAAGTTTGTCTGTAGCACAGTCTACATTGAACAGCGCAGCATCGCTACTCTGACACCGACTGTATTTTATACGCTTTCTTTAATATTTTCTCTGGTTTCTGCTGCATATTTCTTATGATAGCTTCTAGATCCCGTTTAAGGAGTCCATACAACTTAACAAAACAATACAGCAAAGCTGATCAACGCTAAAAGATAGTCTTGGACAAATTTCAAGAAAATGGGAGTCGAGTAGGCTAAGTAGCGAAAAATATGATTATAATAGTGAGCACATGCCAGAGGAGAATAGATGAATTGGAGTGTGGCAGTGGGAAATTAGATGAGACAGAGTGTGACAATGGGAGATTAGATGAGTCAGAGTGTGGCAGGTGGAAATTAGATGAGTCAGAGTGTGGCAATGGGAGATTAGATGAGTCAGAGTGTGGCAGTTGGAAATTATATGAGTCATAGTGTGGCAGTTGGAAATTAGATGAGTCAGAATATGGTAGTGGGAAATTAGATGAGTCGGAGTATACATAAAAAAGTAAAGTACCCCCGTCACGTCTGGTGGCGTATAGGGAAAATGGTGATAGTGGCCATAAATTTTACAGACCCTCGGCACATGATTTTTGGGGTAATGTGGTCGATATTACACCCGTGCGGCTTTATTTTTTCAGAAAAAAATCCGGTACCCATTAAAGGTTGGAGGAAATAGAAGCCGTCGATTGGGATCGAACCATACCTCTTGTCCTTTATAGTCCAGTTCACTAACCACTGAGAGTCAGAGTATGGTAATGGGAAATTAGATGAGACAGAGTGTGGCAGAGGGATATTAGACTAGACAGAGCGTTCCAGAAGGAAATTAGAATAAATAGGGTGTGGCAATGGGAAATTAGATGAGGCAGTGTGGCAGTGGGATATTAGACTAGCCAGTGTATTCCAGAAGGAAATTAAAATAAACAGAGTGTGGCAATTGGAAATTAGACGAGTCAAAGTAAGGAAGAGCTAAATTAGAAGCGTTGTGGAATAAAAAAAAAATAATATCATTAGTATGGAAGAAAAGTTAGAATCTTGTACACAAGCGTGACTTATAGATGAGCTGGTGACGTGCAATAGAACAATGGAGGAATCAACCTCTAGCAGGAGGTAGACAGAGAAGTCGATACGTTAATAGATTCCACCGTGATACTATCAACATATTTGCGAGAACTAAAGCAGCACTTCTCTGGTAGAAATGTCTAGAACATTCAACGAAGTCAACAATGTTCAACATCGCAAACTTTCTTTTATTCCTACCCGTCCTCATTCGATACCCAGTGACAGATTTCATCGTCCAGATGGCGGATTCGTGTTGGTGTGTTTTTATTCTCTTTTTATCTCTTCTCTCTAAACAGACCGAACTCTGATACATTACATTGGGTAGTATTGAGTACAATTATTTGAGCTTGGTGATGACAGCCAAACCTAAGAAAGTATTAAAGGCTCGTTTGTATAGGGAGGATTGGCAAATAGAAGGTATTTCCCCAGTGAATACACTCTATTTCATTGTGGATGACACAGATAGTTCCATTAGAACGTGGCATGGTATTGTGAAGTGACTTTAATATTTGAATGCTTAGTCACAGCTCCGGTGTTTAAGTGGAATTGTTACATTTCTTTATGTTGACTATCTCTTTGGTATTTATCCCATTTTACGAGGTCGATTAGTGGATTTTGGTAGAAGCTGGAGAATAAAGGCTGCGTATGCTAGTGCAGTCGTCAATAGTGTCGTTTGATATTATCGAAAATGTGAGGCTCGTCGATTCCACGCAAGAATGATCATAAAACAATGATCATAAAACAATGATCATAAAACAATGATCATAAAACAATGATCATAAAACAAATAACAAATACAATCTACTTTACAACTTGCTCATCTGCATGTTTTTTTTAAAACTTAGTCTTGATTTATGCACAAAGTCAGGACGTTATATTTCTCGTATTTTATTCTTTCCCCGCAGCTCCATTACCTGCTTTTCAAGCCTTAATTACCACCAACCAAACACAAATCAACCACAAATCAAACACCAGTCAATCACCAACCAAACACTAATCAACCACAAATCAAACACCAGTCAATCACCAACCAACCACTAATCAACCACCAATCAAACACCAGTCAATCACCAACCAACCACTAATCAACCACCAATCAAACACCAGTCAATCGCCAATCAAACACTAATCAACCACCAACCAACCACTAATCAACCACCAACCAAACACCAGTCAATCACCAATCAACCACTAATCAACCACCAACCAAACACTAATCAACCACCAACCAAACACCAGTCAATCACCAATCAACCACTAATCAACCACCAACCAAACACTAATCAACCACCAACCAAACACTAATCAACCACCAACCAAACACTAATCAACCACCAACCAACCACTAATCAACCACCAACCAAACACCAGACAATCACCAATCAAACACTAATCAACCACCAACCAACCACTAATCAACCACCAACCAAACACCAGTCAATCACCAATCAACCACTAATCAACCACCAACCAAACACTAATCAACCACCAACCAACCACTAATCAACCACCAACCAAACACCAGTCAATCACCAATCAACCACTAATCAACCACCAACCAAACACTAATCAACCACCAACCAACCACTAATCAACCACCAACCAAACACCAGTCAATCACCAATCAACCACTAATCAACCACCAACCAAACACCAGTCAACCACCAACCAACCACTAATCAACCACCAACCAAACACCAGTCAATCACCAATCAACCACTAATCAACCAATAATCAACTACGTAAACGACTACTTTTAGCATTCCTTTCTCCAAAATTAGTCCCCTAAGGGAGGCCTTAAAACAATTCCTAGTTCTCGGAAAACTTCTGCACACAAGTAATTTGTATCTAAAAGTCGTAAAACATGACTGTTACCGGTAACATTTCTGTGTAACAAGATGAAGTGTTATTATTGTAAATTATAAAGCAAACGACTCTTCATTGTTCAGTTGCCGACTATTGCTTCGACTATGTCATAAAAATGTATATAAAATGATACGAAAGGAAATGCATAAGCAAAAATGCAAACAAAATAAGAAGGGAAACTTTAAGAAAGACACTAAGAGATAAAATTAAGGAACAAAGATACTGATAGTCTGTAGGGACAGATGCGAGAATTTAAACAAATAATAATTAAATAGCCTTTGAAATGTGGATTTATAGAAGAATAGGTAGAATTAAATGGAAAGGTAAAAAAACTATGAAGTCTTAAAACATCTAAAAGTGAAAAGAGAACTACTAAATACAACTGAAGCACGACAAATAAGATTTTAGGGCGTGTTAAAAGACACAGCGGCCTACAAACAGTAATCTTGGTAGGGAAAATACAAGGTAAAATAGGCAGAGGCAGACCAAGACTATCATGGACGAGTAACATCAAAATATGGACAAGTCAGCCTATGACAACCTGCACCATCAAAGCAAGAGACAGCGGAATGCTGTTCCATGGTAGCCAGCCTTCGATGCGGAGACGGCACTCCATGATGATGATGATGATGAATAATTAAATAGTTTTGGCATCTACTCAACCCAATCTTCAGTCCAAACATGCTACATTCAAAATGATCGAATTAACACCATAGGAAAAAAAAGGTAGACTGAATTAGAGAGCTGCTAAATACATTTAGTGTAACAATTACTCAAGCTGCACAATTAGCTATGTCTGAGAAGCTTTACCTGCTTCCTCTCTCAACTCCTCAGGGCACAAGCAGTAAGATAGAAGAAGAAAAATAAAACAAAATGAAGTAAAATAAGAAATAGAAGAAGAGAAATAAGAAAAAAATATATAATTATCTCTAACAGAATCTCTTGTAGCACTTCTTAACGTAATGTTGATCGACAATCGGTGTCAATAAAGACCCCATAGTGATCCATCTCTGTGGCTTGAGAGGCGGCCCATGAGGTTCATATTCGTAGAACATGTATTGTTATACTCCAGTGGGTACACGACCGTACTGAGTTTTGTTATTTTATTTTTTATTATTATTTTATTTTAAAGAACTCACTTCGTGAAGCTCTGCTACGATTTGTTATATTCCTTATTACAACATTTAGCACAAAACCACATAAACAAGTCGGAAGAGCTGAGATTAAAGAACAAAAAATGCTTTCCAGTGATGAATCAACCTGGATTTCTAGTTGTATTTGTGCTGGGGTTGGCAACGTTCTTTAAAACACTGAATAAACTAAATTAGTTTATGTAAAAGGTACATCAGTTAAAAAAATATAGTAAACAGAAGATAAGGTAAAAGTTGATCCAGTCACTGTCTCTCACTTTCCAGCTTATCCAACTAGAACAATTAACCGGCGCTTGGCTTCTAGAATTGTTAGTTAATCATCATCATCAAGTACCGGGCCTGCTGGTGTAGGTGATCATGTCTTTCCACAACTTTCGATCTCGACAGTTACTTATCATTTCTGCTGTAGACCTTCTGCCAAGCCATTCTCTTAAGCTGTCTGGTATCTTTTCTCTTTGCTTCCCTCTATCTCTTCGTCTCTCAATTTTTCCAGTTGTTACAATATATTCCAGTTGTTCTCTTCTCATTACATGGCTAAAGAATGATGATTGTTTCTTCATAACATTGGAAATTAGTTCTCTTTTTGCTTTGGCCTTTCTCAGAAAATTTTCATAACTCTTCTAAATGTCCATGGTATTGTCAACAATCTTCTGTAAAACCACATTTCTACAGACTCAAGTAATTTCCTTGTCTGTTGTCCTATTGCCCATGATTCACATCCATATGTTAAGACTGGCTCTACATAATATTTAAGAACTCTTTCTTGTTTCTATTGTAAAAATTGATTGCACAGTATCTTCCTCATTTTTTTTAAAGCTGCTTTTGCCTGAGCCATTCTGCATCTCACCTCTTTTGTACATCTTCCGTCTGAGGTTAACAAAGTTCTCAAATATTTAAATTCATTTACCTGTTTTAATATTGTTACCCACTTGTCTTTATTTTGCACTGAGGTAATGTCTTTTCTCTTTGTTGTTACCATTACTTCTGTCTTTTTCCTATTAATGCTGAGTCCTTTATTTTTGCTTCCTTTCACTATAATGTGTAACATTTAATGTAACTCTTGAAACCGTTAGTTAATAGCGAATAAAAAAAAAGACACTGTCTCACTCAACTTTCGCAAAGATAACGTTTGATAAATTGTTAGCGTTTACAAAACGTGTTTTCAGTAAACATGACAAGAAGAAAATTATGAACAATAGTAGAATGTTAAAATCGAATAAAATATTATTAATGTATCGTCTTTTTTCGTTCCTCATTTGCCTTTCTGCGTCGAGGGGAGATATAATTTGCGATCTTTTGGTTTTCTGTTGGCCTCCTCTGCTGTTGTTTTCTCATCTTTCTAATATTCTATAAATCCAACTTTTCGTGGTCGACCCTTAGGTTTGGTGTTCTCGCAACGTTTATTGAAGGCTCGTTACATAGTGGTTTTATCTCTCTGCCTTATCACATTGCCTTGTCATTTTATCTGTTGTTTCTTTATGCACTCTATAGTGATAATTATTTTATAGCTTTTTTTTCTCAGTTCTTCATTTCTGATCTTATCTTTCAAGCTGTTTCCTGTCATTCGTCTAACACACTTCGTCTCGGTAGTAGTTTTTCGTTCTTATTGTTCTTGTATCTAGGGTCCAGGTCTGACATTGGTAGTAGAACGTTGGGATGAAGATTGTATTGTAGAGTGCCCATTTTGTTTATAAAGGTATTCTCTTGTTGGACAATATTAGTGAAAGTTTTCCTATGAGTTGACAAGTTTTTCTGCATTTTGTGTCTATTTCTGGTGCTTTTGAATTGTCGTTTGTCATTAGATTTCCTAAATATTTAAATTCCTCCACTTGTTTTAGTTATCTGCCATCCCTCGTATTAACAACATGTTGGAAATGTCTTTTTTTAGCGCAGAAAAGACGGCCTTGCGCAGTGATGACTTCATTTCATTGTTCAAGCCAATTGTAAACAAGATATGCCAAGCTTCAGGTATTTTATCCTTATCCCCCCCTCCCCCTTTCTTCCAATATATTAATTGACAAATGCGGAAAGGCACCGTAACTTTAGAGTTAACCTCAATAAAACATGAACAATAACAGATAAATAATAATAATAATATTGGTAATATTATCAGTAGTGGAAGCAGAAACATCATTATGTTAGCAAATAATGATCATTTATTTATACAAATTGGGAAGCGAACACTTTATTCGAGAACAATAAAACCAACAAATAAACTCGATCCTATGAACACAACTCAATGTGGACGTAAGTTCATAGAGGCTCTGCAAAAATCTTCACTGGGGATTATGATAAAATGTTAAATTGCCCGTAGACATGAAGTTATATTGCAATAATTGATGTCTAGTGATCTCTCACTTGATGTGTCATATACAGGCCCACTGCCGCCTCATTTTCCCATGTGATTTTCCTCCCAAAAATGATCATTTTCTTGTATCGAAAACGATCATTCTAAAAATAAAACGCAACGACCACCAGGCCCGCGCTTTGGACGTTAAAAATGGGGAAAACAAGAGATTGTTGGATCGGGCAGAATATAACGTGAGCTGTTCCGCTTGTTCGATATGTTTGCCATGAATGCTGAATGGGTTCTTCATGGAAAAGGCCTCACTTAACAACAGACTTCAGCTGTAACTTCGACTTGCTGAGCTCATCGACTGTAGATTGAATTGATAGGAAAACAAGAACAGAGTTCAAAAGAGACAAATATGAAATGATGACGATTTTAAAAAATCTTAAATGAATAAAAATATACACAAGTTAAATGTCAACGGAATATATGAATATATATACACACACACACACACACACACACACAAGTTAAATGTCAGAGAAATAAAAAAAAAATATACAAGAGTTAAATGTCAATGGAATATAAATATACCCAAGTTAAAAAAGAATTAAATTTATTGTGAACTAACTCACGTTGAAGCAAAATTATCAAAACTTAGAAAATAAAAATCAGAAATAATAATCAAGAAACAAACTTTCATGTCTTTACTGACGTCAAACCTTAAGCAGTCAGTGGATGGTTTACTTGTTGGCATCTTGAGGAGCAACATGAAAGTGTGCACACTTCTTCCTACCTCAGCCCTGGCCTAGATAGTGACAACTTATGGGACAAAGAGAAACAATAACGTTGAGTTATAACGACAATAGATTCAAAATAAAAACGCAATATGTTTTAGAAGTGATGAGCATCCAGTGTTTGTAAATGGAAAAAAAATATTCTTACAAAGAAAACTCTGAGGAACCGAATACACATCTCAAATAGTAGAATGCATAAAAAAGAACAGAATTAGACATGCAGCAATAATAGTTCAGTCTTTATTACTTGTATAGACTGCTGCAGAATATTCTTGAGTTTCTCTTTCTTCTTCACAGTTACAAAGTGAAGGTCGAGCTAATTGAGATCATTACAGTTGTTTTTAAATAGAGTGTGGTAGGCCTAACACAAAAGAGGGTGGTTATAACAGAACAGAAACTGCAACAACAACATCCAACATAATGCTCGTTTTGAACACTTGTGATAATTCAATGACGCAATCTAGATTTAGTTCAACATTTTATTAACACACCTCTCTAATTACACGTAATACCGACCACATTACCCCAGAAATCATATCCTGAAGGTCTATAAGATGTATGGTCACTAACACAATATTCCATATATGATACTTGGCGTGACGGGGCTCTACTTTTACTTTTCTCTAATTAGACTGTTAAGACTCATCTGGTTAACTCAACGTGCTTGCATAAAGAACTGTCTAAAAACAAGGCTTGATATGTGTTTTTATGAATATATCAAACTGTATATCTTATTTAGTCGCATTAATAGTGTCTATGCTTGTATTTAAAAAATAACAAACCTCTTTTGGATATCACAGTATCACATACACTATAATCTAATTTCCGTGTATACTCCCTTAAAAAAATATCTCAGAAGCTCATGCACAAATATAATAATAATAATAGCAACCTCGGAATCAATCTCGTCTAATATGAACTCAAACATTTGAAATAAATCTTCACTTGAACTCAACAAAAAGTAAAAAGAGAGCTAATATCCAATAGGAAGAAGCAATCATCATTCTTTGGCCAAGTAATGAAAAGGGAGAGGTAAAGGCATCAAGATGCACCAAGATGCGTAGAGAAGCGAAACTGCTGTAAAGCTGATGATAATAGCAATACTAAAAAAAGAAGAAAAAAGTGGTATGGTGACAGCTTTACGTGGTAATGTACGAAACAAAAGTCGACGTTTCGGCGAAGTAGGCCTTCATCTGGACGAACAACAAACATAAAAAAATATATATAAGGATATATTAACAATGTTAATATTATCATTGTTGTTCGTCCAGATGAAGGCCTACTTGGCCGAAACGTCGACTTTTGTTTCGTACATTACCACGTAAAGCTGTCACCATACCACTTTTTTCTTCTTTTTTTAGTATTGCTAATGAAAAGGGAACAGCTGGAATATATTATGACAACTGGGAAAATTAAGGGACGAAGAGATAGGGTGAAGCAAAGAAAAAAGATACCAGACAGCTTAAGAAAATGTCTTGGCGAAGACAACCAACAGAAATGAAAACTAACTGTCGACATGGAAATATATGGAGAGACATTATCACTTACGCCAACAGGCATGGTACTTGATGATGATGATTAAGATTCAACATAAAAAGTTCATGATCTAGAAAAACCTCATGTTATCAACAACTCTTTCTCTTATGTACAAGTGTCTAACACATGAGCCTCACCTACACATTGCTCCTAAAATCTCTCCAACCACAGAGGTAAAGGTAAAGTACTAGACTTGGATCGGCACCTTAGCACGCGAGTCTTCACCCGCATGTGCTCGGTTGCCTATCCAGAAGTGTTTGGAGTTTTCTGGAGAATGTAGCATCAAGCATCGCAACTCACGATACGAGGCGGCCTTCCTCACCTTCCCAGAGTACTACCCTAGTACCCATTTCAGGCCGCGGTTAGGTGAACCGCAGGTTTTTTTTTTCCAACCACAAGTACAATTCCCACTGCATCCAGCGGGAATCGAACGCGAGATGTCCGAGCGTCGGTAGCCCAGTCGAGTGGTTTTCCAAACTAGGCTACCGAGGCCCAACATGTCACAGCTTACTTATATAATGAGTCCAGCCAAGTTTGGTTTATTTATATAATCAATATTCTCTTTTGGAAGTCTTTGCAATTATAGGGAAAAAAAATGATTGAACATTTGTGAACGTTGTGACACAGTTCTACTCTCTTATAATCAATAGCCAGGATTATTATATAAACACCAATTTTTTGCAACACTTGCTATGTCTCACAGTGGTAGGATTGAACATTTGTTATGTGTCACGATGGTAGGATTGAACATTTGTTATGTGTCACGATGGTAGGATTGAACATTTGTTATGTGTCACAATGGTTGGATTTAACATTTGTCATGTGTCACGATGGTAGGATTGAACATTTGTCATTTGTCACGATGGTAGGATTGAACATTTGTTATGTGTCACGATGGTAGGATTGAATATTTGTCATGTGTCACGTGTTGTATGAATGAAAATTTGTCATGTGTCAGGTGTGATAGGATTAAAAATGTGTCACGTGTCACGATGGTGGGTTTGAACATTGCTATGTCTCACAGTTGTAGAATTGAACATTTGTCATGTGTCACGATGGTGGCATTGAACAATTGTCATGTTTCACATGTGGGAGGGTTGAACATTTGTCATGTGTCACGATGGTGGCATTGAACAATTGTCATGTTTCACATGTGGTAGGATTGAACATTTGTCATGTGTCACGATGTTAGGATTGAACATTTATCATGTGTCATGATGGTATGAATGAATATTTGTCATGTGTCACGATGGTATGATTGAACATTTGTCATGTATCACGTGTGGTAGGATTGAACGTTTATCATGTGTCACGATGTTATGATTGAACATTTATCATGTGTTACGTGTGGTAGGATTGAACATTTATCATGTGTCACGATGATATGATTGAATATTTGTCATGTGTCACGATGGTATGAATGAACATTTGTCATGTGTCATGATGGTGGAATTGAATATTTGTCATGTTTCACGTGTGGTAGGATTGAACGTTCGTCATGTGTCATGATGGTAGGATTGAACATTTTTCATGTGGCACGTGAGGTAGGATTGAACATTTGTCATGATTCACGTATGGTAGGATTGAACATTTGTCATGTGTCACGTGTGGTAGGATTGAACATTTGTCATGTGGCACGTGTAGTAGGATTGAACATTTGTCATGTGGCACGTGTGGTAGTATTAAACACTTGTGTCAATTGACTGCTATTTGCCAGGTGCTGAACTTGACTTAGTAATTATCTTCCATTAGTCAGATAAGCAGATACTGCTATAATAGAAGCTATGTGGGTATTACAATGATGCAGAAAGAAAAGCAACTTATACAAATGTGATTCTTTTATGGCGCTTTGAGCCATATGACGCTTATATGCACCTCCAATATGGACAAAGCTTGGCTTTATATGTATGCTCCAATCTTCAATAACAATCGTTAATATTACGTCTGACACATGGGAGATTATTGCAAAAGACAAAACCATTTGACGCAGATCTCATGTACGCGGAGATACAGGTTGTGCAATCTCCAAAATAGCAGCATTCTAACAAAAGGAGACAGACTTAAATAGCTCGTGATATCATCGCCCACAAGAAGTAAACCTTACATGACCACACTGTTCTAGTTTATTCCCACCGGGTATGAGAGTCATATTCACTTACAGCAAAGCTTTTGTTTTAATTTAAAAGTGACATTTTAATTATAACCTTGGAGTTTGTGCAGTATTTATGGATGAAGAAGTCCCGAGCTTTGTGTATTCTGTTCACTCTTAAAATTGGTAGTTCTGGAAGAATTTCAATTCCACACAAAACGTAACTTTTGTTTTTAGCTAAAGTAAATATTTATGTAGGAATGATATTATACTAGAATAATGCTATTATGAAAAAGAAATCAGAGACTGGCAAACCTGAGAGTTTCCGAGCTGCAATATTCAATTTGTAACTACAAACGCTTTAAAATATTAAGGTACTTCTCAATATTAAGCTTCTCCAGATCGTGTTCAATGTAAAATTGAGAAATCAAATATCGTATTTTATTTTCTTGGAAAGACGTAAATGAACAAACCAATTAAACTACCGTTGACAAACAACTGTGTGAAATCGGCGAAAGAAATGGTCTTCATCACTGGTTAAAAACGGGCAGCAAAAAAGAAGCGACACGAGAGATCTGCTTCGAAGTATTTAGCGAGGAATCACAAATCCACGGTAGCAACGTTTTAAGAACATATTAAATTATATTTGGAAACATTAGCTAGGCATAGCAAACACAATCTTCAAAGTCAGTAATGAAAGAGAATAATAAACAGGAAATGTGAATATCGGTAAACAAAATCCTAGTCAACTATAAAGAGAAATCATTTCCCGAAATCAATTATGAATACTTCATAAATAAATATTATTTCGAGCAACAACACATACAAAATAGATAAATGATAAATATCCAACAAGAAAGAGCTGCAGTTAAAAAATGCAGCAGAAAAATACGAGTGAACGATAGTAAAATGAATGAGGAACATTATGAAGTGACACCGTATCCCGTAATATAGCCTTTTCTGAAGACACGTTCGTAACAATCGAAAGCTCGGGGAATATTCGGATTCATGAAAAATCAATTGATGATTCGTGCTCATGGTTATATCATGTTAGTCTATGGAGCAATACTCTTTCATTCTTTGTTTTCTGTTCCCTAGCATATAGTGCTAGCGCTGTATGTTTACGATACGATAAACCTACGTTCTTTGTTTTCTACTCACTTACAAGCAAATAAATTGTGTGTTTACGATGTGATAAACCTACGTTCTTTGTTTCCTTCTCAATTACAAGCAAATAAATTGTGTGTTTACGATGTGATAAACCTACGTTCTTTGTTTTCTACTCACTTACAAGCAGATAAACTGTTTGTTTACGATGTGATAAACCTACGTTCTTTGTTTTCTACTTACTTACAAGCAGATAAAGTGTGTGTTTACGATGTGATAAACCTACGTTCTTTGTTTTCTACTCACTTACAAGCAGATAAATTGTGTGTTTACGATGTGATAAACCTACGTTATTTTGTTTTCTACTTACTTATAAGAAAAATAAACTGTGTTTACGATACGATAAACCTACGTTCTTTGTTTTCTACTCACTTACAAGCAAAATAAACTGTGTGTTTACGATGTGATAAACCTACGTTCTTTGTTTTCTACTCACTTACAAGCAAAATAAACTGTGTGTTTACGATGTGATAAACCTACGTTCTTTGTTTTCTACTCACTTACAAGCAAATAAACAATGTGTTTACGATACGATAAACCTACGTTCTTTGTTTTCTACTCACTTACAAGCAAATAAACTGTGTGTTTACGATGTGATAAACCTACGTTCTTTGTTTTCTACTCACTTACAAGCAAAATAAACTGTATGGTTACGATGTGATAAACCTACGTTCTTTGTTTTCTACTCACTTACAAGCAAAATAAACTGTGTGTTTACGATGTGATAAACCTACGTTCTTTGTTTTCTACTCACTTACAAGCAAATAAACAATGTGTTTACGATACGATAAACCTACGTTCTTTGTTTTCTACTCACTTACAAGCAAATAAACAATGTGTTTACGATACGATAAACCTACGTTCTTTGTTTTCTACTCACTTACAAGCAAATAAACTGTGTGTTTACGATGTGATAAACCTACGTTCTTTGTTTTCTACTCATTTACAAGCAAAATAAACTGTGTGTTTACGATGTGACATAGCCACATTATTTGTTTTCTGTTCCGTAACATTGAGCAGCTTTAAATGGTTACGATATTGAAGACACTACATTCCTTTGTTTTCTACTCACCAACACCCACATTATAGGGGATGTTTACTTTATGAGACACTACATTCCTTTGTTTTCTACTAACCAACACCCACATTATAGGGGATGTTTACTATATAAGACACTACATTCCTTTGTTTTCTACTAACCAACACCCACATTATAGGGGATGTTTACTTTATAAGACACTACATTCCTTTGTTTTCTTCTAACCAACACCCACATTATAGGGGATGTTTACCTTATAAGACGCTACATTCTTTGTTGCAAAAAAGTCACTTGTACACAGGTAGGACCTGCTGTTGATCATAGTTCAGTGATTATTGAACTGGGCAACTCAGGGCAAGAGATTTATTCCTAGACCAATCAGCGGCTTGTAAGATTCATCATCATCTAGTACCGCGCCTACTGGCGTAGGTGATCATGTCTCTCCACAACTTTCGATCTCGGCAGCTATTTATCATTTCTGTTGTTGACCCTCTGCCAAGCCATTCTCTTAAGCTGTCTGTTATTTGTTCTCTTTGCTTCCCTCTATCTCTTCGTCCCTCAATTTTTCCAGTTGTCACAATATATTCCAGCTGTTCTCTTCTCATTACATGGCCAAAAAATTATGATTGTCTCTTCCTAATATTGGAAATTAGTTTTTTGCTTTAACCTCTCTCAGAACATCTTCATTACTCTTCTTAGCTGTCCATGGTACTCTCAACATTCTTCTGTAAAGATTACTGAACATAAAACGTGTGTACTGGACATTTCTAGTGAAGAAAGACGGCACCGATGTAACTATATTACCTACACGAAACGTTTGTTACCATATTTCCCACACTACGGAGGACGACGGGAATTTTGTTACTTTTTTCCCTTGTTTTTATACGTAAATAGCACTACATATTTATAATATGATCAGTCCACATTTATTGTTTTATCAGTCCACATTTATTGTTTTATCAGTCCACATTTATTGTTTTATCAGTCCACATTTATTGTTTTATCAGTCCACATTTATTGTTTTATCAGTGCAAACTTATTGTTTTATCAGCCCAGTAATATTATCAGTCCACATTTATTGTTTTATCAGTCTAGTATTATTATCAGTCCACATTTATTGTTTTATCAGTCCACACTTATTGTTTTATTAGTCCACATTTATTGTTTAATCAGTCCACATTTATTGTTTTATCAGTCCACATTTATTGTTTAATCAGTCCACATTTATTGTTTTATCAGTCCAGTAATATTATCAGTCCACATTTATTGTTTTATCAGTCCACATTTATTGTTTAATCAGTCCACATTTATTGTTTTATCATTCCAGTAATATTATCAGTCCACATTTATTGTTTTATCATTCCAGTAATATTATCAGTCCACATTTATTGTTTTATCAGTCCAGTAATATTATCAGTCCACATTTATTGTTTTATCAGTCCACATTTTGTTTTCAGTCATTGTCCAGTAATATTATCAGTCCACATTTATTGTTTTATCAGTCCAGTAATATTATCAGTCCACATTTATTGTTTCACTAATATTTGTGAAGTACTCAATGTTCCTGAACGTTTTCTTCTTCCTTCCTTCCTTCCTCATTTGCCTTTCAGCTTCGAGGACAGATATAATTAACGGTCATTTGCTCTTCTGTTTGCCTCTGTTGCTGTAATATTTCCTTGTGTTTCTAATATTCTATCGATTCATCTTTTTTCATGGTAGACCCTTGGGTCTGGTGTTCTCGCAACGCTTTTTGAAGGCTCGTTATGTTGTGTTTTTATCATTGTGCCTTGTCACGCGACCAAACCATTTTATCTGTTTGTTTATGGACTGTTAATATCAAAAAGTGGGCAGGTAAAACTATGCCAACCTGTCAATCAAGATAAGGGAAGGAGTAAAATGGCGCTCCATGGTAGCCAACATTCGATGTGGAGATGGCACCTAATGAATGAAAGTACTCTAACTTAACGAAATGTAAAAAGTTATAATTACAATTAATTATCTTTGTCTCTAAAAAAAAAATACATAAGGAAGCCACACGGCAATTTGTGTGTGTTAAATTTATAGCCATATGGTAATTTTTAAAAATTTTAGGTTAAATGCAAAAATAAAAATGTTCAACCCCAATTTTATGTCAGTTTTATTATATGGCTGTGAAACATGGAGAACAACAACAATTACAATCATGATGATACAGACCGTCATTGATGGATATTTGCGCAGAATAAAATGATGGAAATGGCAGTATAAAATCACTAACATGGAATTATGGAAAATTACCATTTAAATACCAGTGGTTAAAGAGATACAGCGAATAATATAGCGCTGGATAGGATACACACTGCGGAAGCCAGCTGAGAGTATTATACAAAAGACCCTTTTTTTTGGAATCCCCAAGGAAAAAGACAAAGAAGAAGACCAAAATATTCCTGAAGAAGACATATGGAAGTCGAGATGAAAGTAATGGGGAAGACATGGAGTGATCTTATAAGAATAGCGAAAAACAGAACGGCTTGGAATGTGTTTGTTGAAGACCTAAGTCTCACAGGGAGCTGAAAGGTAGAAGAAGACATTTTTAGCCATAAATAAATATCGCATTAAGCACGTTTGTCAACGACGTTCCCAAAATCCACATTCCTTTGAAGGATAATCATTTTACTCCATTAGAATTTTACTTCGAATCTTTAAATTGCAAGTTTGCCGTTTTAAAATAAGTATTTAGTTCTAACAACCACACAGCTTTCTGTAAGCTGTCAGCACGTCTGATATAGACTACAAGACACAAACCATTAACTCAATATTGAATTAATGCTGGTGTTAGCTTTAAAGACGCAATAACTCATTTTCACAACTAGAAACCGGTATATATGATAGATGAACCGAAGAGAAACAGACAAGCGACCAGAAGTGTCTGACCCAGATCGTTTGTGCCTTCAGGGAAATCAGAAAGTGGGCAAACGTTCGAGAAATCCATTTCCCTTGAGAGCTCTCAAATTGTTATTGATAAAAAGACATGTGGTATTCGGTAGCTCTATTTTGAACATTTTACAGAACAGCCACGTCTGTTTGCTTTAATAACAAAGTGGTATTTTAGTTATTGATATTATACTGCTCAGAAATGCGAAAATGCGCGGAGTCTGCTGCATTCATTCATTCTTAAATTGGATATTTTGTGGTTTGGGGGGGGGGGGGTGTTTCCAGTTTATGACATCACACACGCATGTAAATTGTGTAGCTGAGTTTAGTGTGTGATAATGGTTATAGTGTGTGTGATAGTGTGTGATAGTGTGTGATAGTGTGTGATAATGTTATTTCTGTTCGCAAAAAAAGATGCAACAAGCAATCGAACTACATGATGATCATTTGACTAGTGGGGGAAAAAAAACTCAAAATAAAATGGGTTAGCTTCGTATCTCTATCATCTAGTCCAGCAAAGACCATTCTGCAAAGAGCTGGGACAGAGGCGAGAAAAAGATGTAGACAGAGGAAGACATTGGAAGATAACGTCAAAGAATGATCGGATCTGTATTTTGAAGAGTCCCAGAGAACGAGTGAAGAAAGAGAGAAATGGAAACAGTTGAAATTGTCTGTGGTATCCCAATGACTCTTGTGTGTTATGGGATAAATAAAAAGAAGAATGATATATTAGATCCGCTAACGACGAATCAATGAAGAAATATGTAATCAGTTACACTAATGAATCACTAAATCTGTACTGAGAATGTTTACCGTTTAAAATTTAAAAAAAATAACATTTAGCAGTTGACCAATGAAAATGTAAAGTGTTGTCTTAAGATATTAATTTAAAAAAAAAACATGAGAAAAAGATATTTTAGAAACTGAATCATTTGAACGGCAAGGACGGCTGTGTCAACCCGAAAGGATGTCTTGTCTTCGACGTAACACTAACGAAAGTATGCACACACGCCTAGATAAGAGGGAACGTTGAGCAGAAGAAGAAATATTGAAGCCCCTCGGGTATTTTCTGTTATAAATCGACAATTATCAACGGGGAGACAATCTTGTGACTGCAATTGTATTGTAAATACAACGTCGAAAAAGTAATAGCAACAACACGCAGTTACAAATTAGTTGTGTGCACAACCAAAGAGCAGCTGGGAAAATCTATGCCAATATGTTGCGTCGTTTGTTCAATACGACTGAACACCCTTGGGTTTGACTGGAGTGCTGTGATGATAAATCTAGCACAATTTTGACTCTTTTGCCATTGGAAGCTACCGCTATGGCTATGAAACAACATCTACTTTCAGAGAGGAAATACTGATGTGTCTGGATATATATGCAACAAAAGATACAAATAACAGATGCATATATCTACACGTAGCACACGTTAAAAATAGAAAAATTGGAAGAAAGGATTAGTGCAAAATTCAACCAAATATATCTCCAGCTGCATTTTTTTGGGTATAGCAGAAACGTAGCTTCTGGCAATGGTTAGCTTTCCGATAAGGTAAACATGAGCCTAGTTTGGCACTCTCCGTCCGGGTTGCTTGCAAATGAAAAGGTACCTGGCTTACTTACTAAGTTCGAGTAGATAATGACAGAGAGGACTGGCTCTGACATCTGTTCATGGAATCAGTTTCACTGCAATCGGAAATTCCCCATATCCGCTTCATTAATGTCATAGTCCCTCCATAGCGTCTTGGAAACAATTCATTTGACGTGTTTGACTATCATGCAGCCTTAATGGCGGTACAGGCGAGGATCCCAAATGACTTCCATCGAACAGAGAGAGTACAGTCAATTCCCTTCTCCAATTTCCTGGAAAACACACACACATTTAAAACAAACAAATAAGCCGAAACGGTTTAAGCAGCTTCGTTAGTCTCTGCAGAAACAGGGGTTGTGGCGTTAGCAAGGTCGAACTTCAGTGCGGGCCTAGTTGGCTTCGTGGGCGACAATTTCAAACGACATCGATGAAAAGAGAATGCCCACAGCTACTTCAAACTCCAAATCACTCGAATAAATGGAAAAAAAAAACTATCTGACATCCGTCGCCATTGATCGTTACAGCGTTTATCCCATATTTGGAGTGTGTCGGGAGTTGTATATAGAGCTAGAGAATTAAGGCCGCATGGTCACAGCTGTCGCTAGGCAGGTGTCCAGGTCAAAGTTTTTAATTTAACCCCATACAGAAAGAGATTGTTCTAACCCCACAATGATACCAACCAGAGTTCACCTTATTTTATAAAACGACAGCCCGCCTTATATAGATAAACCAAAGTCACATTATTTTGGATCACGAAAGGTTACCTTATTTTCGAAAATGAAAAGTGATCTTATTTTGTAATAATTATAGGTCACTTTATTTTGAATAACGACAAGTCATCTTATTTTGTTAATAATTGTCTTTTTCTTAAAAATTCAATTGCCCAGTCGCTATAGAATATAATACGGTCCTGAAAAATGTAATAGTTAGCTCCTATGTGATTTCGTTCAGCTCATGCCATCAAACTGAAAACTCATTTTAACAAACTGTACTGGACTAATTATGGGGGATGTGTCAGGTTCTAGGGCCACGGCGCGCTTGTCGAATAGACACAACGTCCTACAAATAAAGGACGACGATACATTCTAGACGTAGGGTAAGGACACAAACACACAAACGCACACGCGCGTGCGCGCACACACACACAAACACAAATACACACATGAATACAAAAACACACACACATATACAAAACACACACACAAACACACACAAACACACAAATACACACACACACACATACACACACTCATTGCTATTTGGCGAATAGGAATAAAGATCTGTATATATTCAACCAAAATAATAATTTATACAAAATTAATAATTTCTAGAAATGTGGTTTGACAGAAGAATGTTGAGAATACCATGGACAGCTACAGAGAGTAATTAAGAGAAAACATTATGAAAGAAGCCAAAGCGAAACGAGAGCTAATATCCAATATTAGGAAGAAACAATCACATTTAGGCCTTGTAATGAGAAGGGAACAGTTAGAATATATTGTAACATCTGCGGCAATAGAAGGACGAAGAGATAGAGGGAAGCAAAGAGAAAAGATACCAAACAGCTTTAGAGAATGGCTTAGCAGAAGGTCAACAACAGAAATGAAAAATAACTGTTGAGATAGAAAGTTGTGGAGAGACATGATCACTTACGCCAGCAGGCTTGATACTTGATGATGATGATTATGATGATGACAATATATTCTAATTTCATGCACAGTCAAATAAAAGATATATCCAGAAATAACATATACATGTGAGATAGCTCTGTTTCGCACTGGACTAGGTAGCGTTATCAGTATCGCTATTTGAGTACTCAGATTTGGGAATTATAGGAGCCAGAAACAATAATTCGGTGAACATTTGTGCTAATTGTCAATGAATTCTGGCCCTTTAGTCGGAAATGGGGCTGATAGTGTTCTCTTAGATTAGTGACCGGATGAAAGAAAATCTTTTTGAAGTGTGGATTCGGAGAAGAATATAAAGAAATGAATGGACAGAAAAAAAAAACGAATAATGAAGTTGTGAATGAGTTGACAAGTAAAGTTTAAAAATGAAATATGTAACACTGTTAGAAAAAGACACGCACGATGTTTTTGGGCATATCATCATCATCATGTGCCATACCGGTTGGCGTAGGCGATCATGTCCTTCCACAATCTTCTATCTATAGTGCATCGTATCAGTTCTGTTGTTGACTGTTTTTCATGCCATGACACCAAGCTATCCATTATTTTCTCTCTTTGTCGTCTGCGATATCTCTTTCCTTTTATTTTGCCAGTTGTAACCAAGTATTCCAACTTTCCTCTACTCATGATGTGCCCGAAAAATGTTGATTGTTTCTTTCTGATATTTTTTAGGAGTTCCTTTTTTGTGTTGGCCTCTTTGAGAACTTCCTCATTGGTCTTTTTAGCTGTCCAGGGAACTTTCAACATTCTTCTGAGAAATCCCATCTCTGTGGCCTATAATCGTCTTTTAATTTGTTTTGTCTACTGTCCATGATTCGCTTCCATAGGTCAGAATTGGTTCTATATAGCACCGATGAACTCTCTTTCTCATTTCTATTGACATAGATTTGGGCATATAAAGACACAATAAGTTACACTTATTCATGTAATTATCATCATCATCAGATCGCATGTCCTTTGCAAAACGATGCATTCACCACAATCCATCTAAAGGAATCTCTGTCTCTAGCCAGATATCCAACTTCTTCTGTTGTCATGTTCAAGATCTCCTTGATACCTTGAAAGCACCTTCTTTCTGGCTTGCCCCTTGCTTCGCCCAGGAACCACACCTTTCATTAATATTATTTCCAGCTAGCTGCATCTTTTGACGTGGCCATAGTATACTTTTCTCTGTTGAAAGGTGTTTGTAAGCCAAATCTTCTCTAATGTTAAAATCTTATAATATGTCTTCATTGCCCTTTTTCATTATCAAAGGTATTTTTCCTAATGATTTTTCTGTAACATTTTGCTTCGAATGAATGGATTTTCTTCCTTGTGGTTTGTAAAATTGTCCATAATTCACAACCGTACAAATTCATGTTGAAAAGGAAATGCACATTGCTAACCGAGGCAAATGCAGACAAAAACAAATCAATAGAATAAAGAAATATATCGAAGAACCAAAGGCAACGTGTTTCATCAAGACATGAGAAAAGGCGAAAAGAGACTCAATATTAGCTAATCTTTGTATGCAGAAACAGCACAACATGATAATGAAAGCTCTCCATACATTGTGCGTACCCACATGTTTTTATTGCCATTTATTTATTTACCGGAATCTTAGTCCTGCTTGGTCAAACTAAAATATCAGTATAAACTATTTTAAACTCAACTATACTCAATTAAACTTAATTTAACTCAACTAAACTCAACCAAACTCAATTTATTGTTGTTGTCGGGGAAGGGGGGGTAGGGGTGGAGTTGTGAGGCCGGTAGGAACCATATAAACATAAATTACTCGACTAATGAGTTATTATATTTGGGATGCAATGATTTCCATTATACAATGTTTATCCTGCAGACAATCGCAAATATACACGTCAGGTTGGAAATAGGCAGATCGAAATCCCCAGATCACCTGTTTCCTTACAAAAGATTAAATGTTAAAATGTAAATTTATGATACAGATTATCCCGACTTATCTCCCTTTATCAATTTCTCTTGATTTATAGAATAAAACGAAGATTTGTGAATTGAAAATGGAGATGAAAGAACAGACCAGCTTTTGGTAGGAAAGCTCAATGACAATCATCGCTTTGAACCTCATAAATTAGTTCTCCATCTTTCACATGCCAAATGATGTCTGGCTAGATGGCTCTGAAGATTCTCATTCTCTATTTTTCCAATATTGCTCGATCACATCTATCATGGAGAGCGACATTTTGCTTCAAAATATTCGGTCGCGGCTAAATGAAAGATCTACAAACACAGTCTGATCTGTTCTTCTATGCTTATTACACAAAACGAGAAACACTTGACTTTAGCCAAATCAATTCTTCTTCTCAATTATTTTTTTTTAATCTTTTTCCAGCTACACAAAAGAAAAGCTTCCACAATCGAATTAAAAAAAAAAAAAGCCTTTGTTAAAAATTAAATAATGTCAGCGTCAAATACATAAACTCATCATCATCATCATCATCATCATCATCATCATCATCATCATCATCATCAAGTACCGGACCTGCTGGTGGAGGTGATCTTGTCTCTCCACAATTTTCGATCTTGGCAGCTATTTATCATTTCTGTTCTTGACCTTCTGCCAAGCTATTCTCTAAAGCTGTCTGGTATCTTTTCTCTTTGCTTCCCTCTATCTCTTCGTCCCTCACTTTTTCCGGTTGTTACAATATATTCCAGCTGTTTCCTTCTATTACATGGCCAAAAAATGATGATTGTTTCTTCATAATGTTGGAAATTAGTTCTCTTTTTGCTTTGGCCTCTTTCAGAACGTTTACATTTCTCTTCTTAGCTGTCCATGGTATTCTCAACATTCTTCTGTAAAACCACATTTCTACAGACTCCAGTGATTTTGTTATCTGTTGTCCTATTGTCCAGGATTCACATCCGTATGTTAAGACTGGCTCTACTTAACATTTAATAACTCTTTTTCTGTACAAACATATATAAATGCATATAAATAAAATGAGTTGATATTAGAAATAAAGAAGCGTTCTACACCTCAATGTGGCGTATAGGGATTATGGTGTTAGTGTCCATATTAATTTGAATATTAACGTATTTGGTCAGCACTATGACAGTACTTTCTTTCTGAGAAAACAATCTCCTGTACCCGTTTACGGCTGAGTAAAACTACAATCCACAAGTCAGAATCTAATTCGATCTCTTGTCCTTAATAGACCGGTCAGTGAAAATAAATGATATCTTTAGAAGTTAGCATTAACATATATTCTATTCTATTCAGTTCCATTCTATTTTGCTAATGGAATACTCATTCTTTGCAGCCATGACATTCTCGTATTCGATCTACCGCCCGTTCCAACATTTGTAGAAGCATATGCGAACAGACTGATTCTATAAGGTTATTGAGTTGTTAAGTTATTTGCGGATCATCATCATCATCATTGCACTCCGAACATGTCCATAGGTGCTCAGATCCCCTTCTCAGCAAGTTCCTCCGTGTCCAGCAACTGACGTCTCCAGTTTTGTGTTGGTTGATAAGTCTTCTTGTACGCCCACTAAGTTTCTCGTTTCTGGCTGTGCCCATCTTAATTCCCATCTCATTCATCTGAAGGAGTGACGTTGGCTCCAGTTTGTCGAAGTCCTGCCCCCTTTCCCAAATCTCGGGGTCCACTGTTGACATCCGCCCGATCCATTGGTGGACTGTCTTCAACGACAACGGAGCTAGCTAACATGTCCACTCCTGCATTTCCAGGTATGTAGATAAAGGTGACCCAGCGTATTTTTGTCTTCTGCAATTACTCTAAGTTATTGATTATAGATAAATCTGTTTTTCACACACATACTCCGGAAAGAAGACCAATTTTCCTCCTTTAGACTCACAAGTTTTCAACATATAACATCATTGTTACCACCCTGATTAACTCAACATATAACATCATTCTTACCACCCTGATTCACTCAACATATAACATCATTGTTACCATCCTGATTCACTCAACATATAACATCATTGTTACCACCCTGATTCACTCAACATATAACATCATTGTTACCACCCTCATTCTCTCAACATACAAAATCATTGTCCCACTCACCCTCATTCTCTCAACATAAAACATCATTGCCCCACCCACCCTCATTCTCTCAACATGTAACATCATTGTCCCACCCACCCACATTATCTCAACATATAACATCTTTGTCCCACTCACACTCATTCTCTCAACATATAACATCATTGTCCCACCCACTCTCAGTCTCTCAACATATAACATCTTTGTCCCACTCACCCTCATTCTCTCAACATATAACATCATTGTCCCACCCATCCTCATTTTCTCAACATATAACATCATTGTCCCACCTACCCTCATTCTCTCAACATATAACATCATTGTCGCACCAACCCTCATTCTCTCAACATATAACATCATTGTCCCATCCACCCTCATTCTCTCAACATATAGCATCATTGTCCCACCCACCCTCATACCCTCATTCTCTCAACATACAACATCATTGCCCCACCCACCCTCATTCTCTCAACATATAACATCATTGTCCCCCTCACCCTCATTCTCTCAACATACAACATCATTGTCCCACCCACCCTCATTCTCTCAACATACAACATCATTGTCCATCCCACCCACCCTCATTCTCTCAACATACAACATCATTGTTCCACCCACCCTCATTCTCTCATCATATAACATCATTGTCCCACTCACCTTCATTCTCTCATCATATAACATCATTGTCCCACTCACCCTCATTCTCTCAACATATAACATCATTGTCCCACCCACACTCATTCTCTCAACATATAACATCATTGTCCCATCCACCCTCATTCTCTCAACATATAACATCATTGTCCCACACACCCACCCTCATTCTCTCAACATACAATATCATTGTCCCACCAACCCTCATTCTCTCATCATGTAACATCATTGTCCCACCCACCCTCATTCTCTCAACATATAACATCATTGTCCAACCACCCTCAGTCTCTCAACATATAACATCATTGTCCCACTCACCCTCATTCTCTCAACATATAACATCATTGTCCCACCCACCCTCATTCTCTCAACATATAACATCATTGTCCCACCCACCCTCATTCTCTCTTAATGAATGAAGAAAAAAAAACTTGACAATGTCCTTGTTGTGCATAGTCAGGTAACACTCAGTGCCAGAGCAGGCAGTGAGCTTATCGATTATTTCATAGCAGCATACAAAAGGGTGGCTTTACATTGTACACCCATGTGTACAAACACATGAACATGTTCACCTGAGAGCCGGCGAGGACCTGCATCCTGTCGCAGAGACTGCCTGTTAATCTTTCTTAGCATCGTCATCATTTAGTATCGTCTCCGCATCAAAGGTTGGTGAACATGAATCACCATTTCGCTGTATATTGTTTTGATAGTGCAGGTTGTCACAGGCTGACTTGTCCTTCTTTTGATGTTACTCGTCCATGTTAGTCTTGGTCTGCCTCTGCCTCTTTTACCTTGTATTTTCCTTTCCAAGATTACTGTTAGTAGGTTGCTGTGTCTTTTAACATGCCCTCAAAATCCCATTTGTTTCTTATACATGTATGTGTGTATTTATATTTATACAACATCATATTTGGTTAATATAGAAACTCATAGTCTTTAAACTAATATAGTCTCGCTATTTACTTCCTTGCCTGCAATATATAAAAAAAATAAAGCAATAAAAATATAATTCAGAAACGTATAACGTATCTAGATAGAGCGAATTACGCGATGTAGCTTTAAAAAATACGGTTATTACCACTATATTGCTATTACCAGCGGCAACTTTTTTCAAGTGATCAGCGCCACTTTATTCCGGTTTTCTTTGTCAGAGAAAGTCTCTGGTATTAATTTTAAGAGACTAAGTAAATTTCCATGCCGGGATATTTATAAAAATAAAATAAAGAACAATCTCTCTGTATATGGGAGTTAAATCCAAGCCTATGCGTCAGCAAACAAGGGCACTAACCACTAGGCCAATCTTGTTTTTTGTCAGGGGTCGGGAGATACATTTATGTTTTTTCCATGTTTGCTGTCAGAAGAGCTGCCTATATGTCTGGCCGCACATCTTTACATCAATATCATGAAATAAACAATGAATATGTTTTATTATGTGATGTCCATTTTTGCAATAACAATAATTCACATATAGCGTGTGTCCATTACATGTATATACTGCATTTTTATGTTATTCTATTATATAGTGAAGGTTTCACGTGCGTCATATTCTTTTACTTTGTATGCGTGTTTGAATTTACGTATAATGAATATATGAAGTGCGCGTTCGTTTAACGGTTTCAGATAGTCTTCAGCAATAGCAAAGTTTTAACTAGTCATTATAAAGAAAACTATAAATGAAAACTATAGTGTGATTTGTATTACCTTCTTTATGAAGTAGTATTGCTGATCCTTATCTATACCAGTGCTAGATAGTGTCACATATAATTCTATGTATCTATTGTCCTTTCGGATTGAGAGACGAAGAGATAGAGGGAAGCAAAGAGAACATATACCAGACAGCTTAAGAGAATGGCTTGGCAAAAAATCAAGAAAAGAAATATAAATAACTGTCGACATCGAAAGTTGTGGAGAGACATGATCACCAACGCCAGCAGACACGGTACTTGGTGATGATGATGATGATGATGATGATAATAATTGTCCTTTCGAGAAGAAGACTGCACGTAGGAGAGAAATGTTAAAAGTTGGCATGCTCAACGATCTTTTCTATCAGACATTGTACAAGACCGTATTGTATATGGCCTCACGTGACTGGTCTTGGTGAACTTTCAGCTTCGGCAGGGGAGTTGATTCCTGCTATTCTTACTTCTTGCCCCAGTGTTCTTTTAAGTGTTTCTTTTTGATTGCCATGTGAACTGATCTGGTCTTGTATACCAAGTCCATATATCTGAAAAATGTGGCTCTGTTGCGTGTACATACACAAATTTGTTACAAAATCCTAAAAAGAGAGGGGGATAAAAATGAAAAAACAATAAATAAATATTCTTATAAGTGCTGCTAATCAACAAAACTACAAATTACTTAAATGGATAAAAGGGAACAGACCCCGCGCAACATCAGAAATAAAGGTAATTATAGTTTTTTTCTTGACTTTTTATGAGACGACTAGTTTTTAGTATGTTTAAATAATCGTTTATTTTATATTAATTTAAATTACCAAATGATGATTATGTTTAAATTTGTAACAAGTGTTATTGACACATATGCGTATTATGTAATGTACATTATTTATTTATATGTATACATAAACACATAATATCTTCAGTAATAAAGAAAAGACGATGGTCATATGTTGGACATGTGATGAGATGAGATAATAACCAAATAGCAAAGCAAGTCCTCATATGGGAAACAACAGGTAAGAAAAAGAGGAAGACCCAGAGAGACACTGAGAAGAACATTGATGAGAGAGGCGAGAGCAGCAGGATTCGGCTCCCTCAATGAGATAGAACTGCTTGCACAGAACAGAGACAAATGGCGAGATTTGATAAAATATCTTTAAAAGAATTGAAAACTGCTAGAACAAAAATTCAGATAAGAGAAGGAGTATCTTAGTCTACGCCCTATGAGCCGACTACGGCTCGAAAGGTCAATAGATAGATAGAATATATATACAAAGAGGGAGGAACAGAAAATAATGACAACATAAGGATATCGAAAGCAAGAGTAGCCTTCGTTTGCACTGGGAAACATATGGAAGTCCCAAGAAATTAGGTTAAATACAAAAATACAAATTTTCAAGTCCAATGTAAAATCAATCTTACTATATGACTGTTAAACATGGAGAACATCAGTTAATGAGACATCAGAATCGTGTGGCGGCAGCTACAAGAAGGGAGCGGAGAACATCAAGTTCTGCTGCTATAAAGGAGACTTGCCTTGCTATCCCAGAATTGCCTTAAATGGGATCACTGTAGTTGAAAACTTCTCCTCTTATGTAAACTACACATCCACATCTAAGAGTGAATCAGTGAAGGTCACAAAATCATATTCTCTCTGTGGTTTTACTAACTACAGGTCATGTGGCTTCTGTTGGATTGGAAATGATAACTTACCACCACTGTGTGTCTATATGTTTGGAATTGGAGTCATCAATGATGGCCTAACATCATCAAGTGCTATGACGATCATCATTTTCGGGAGGACGTGAACTCCCATGGTATATGGTGGATAGGCGGCAGGAACCATTGAAGGCTATGCCTGAAAAGTGTTCCTTCTTGCAGTTTTCTCATATTCCAAGACCGGCTTGTTGCAGGAGCTACTGAGTTAAGTGCTCTGTGCACACCGTGAGCTGTGTGTCTCATCCGTTTTGATCCTGCTTCGATATCCCGCTTGTTTACGATGAATGATGATATCCTATGACAGGGAACAGTTGGCTGTGTTCACTTTCTGCGCGGTTTCGCCTTATGTCTTTTGCGTGTGCTGAGACTGCTACGATGGGGACTACAGTTACCTTTCTTTGTTTGGGAGATGAGTTAGTAATTCGGATGACTCCACTGGCACGGGCGGTTGAGCAATTATGGATTTTAATTCGTTTGCTGTGATACCGAGGCCTTCCATAACCAATAACCAATAACATGGAGAACAACAAAAATGACGATCATGAAGTTACAGACCTTCATTAATGGATGCTTGTGCGGAATAAAAGGATGGAAATGGCAGGACAAAATCACAACATAGAATTATGGAAAAGTACCAGTCAAATACCAGTGGATAAAAAGATACAGCGAAGTCGATGGCACTGGATAGGACACAACCTGTCAATTCTAACTGAGAGTATTAAACAAAATTCCCTTTTATGTTAACCCCCAGGTAAAAGACAAACAGGAGAAAGACCAAGATATTCTTGGAGAAGACAGATGGAAGCAGAGTTGAAGAAGATGGAGAAGACATGGAATGAACTTAAATGAGTGACAAGAAACAGAACGGCTTGGAAAGTGTGTGTTGAGGACCTGTGCTCCACAGGGAGCTGAAAGGTAGAAGAAGAAGAACCACACATCTAATGTAACAATATAACATATGTAATATATAAAGATGCATACCGTGCTAGCAACCAATATAGCAATATAACTAATGTAATATATAAAGAGAATACCATGTTAACATTTGATATAACTATAATGAATGCCATCAATTCACAATTCAGTAGCTATGTAGCATAGCTACTACTAAACATGGGCTAAACAAAAAAACAATAATATGTTCCGTTATTTCCTTTAACAGACAGTAATTTCGTCCATTGGCTGAAATAATGACACAATGATTACAAATATAAAACATCAGTCATGACAGGAAACAGATTTCTGTTTAACCAGTGCTATAACTAGTTTTATTTGATGATTTTGTTTTATCCAAAAAAATGAATGTCTAAAATGTGAAGATACAATGAAAATCAGCAATCATATTCTGTTCATTTGGTGAAATCAAGGCCGGATTTAGACCTAGGCTAATTAAGTTACAACTTAGGGTCCCACAATCCGAAGGGGCCTCAGATTTGTTTAGATTGTAATCTGTGATAGAGACCTTCTGGCATTACATTGTTAACAGGGGGTCTCAAAGTTTCATTAAGCATTGTCAGATTAAGGCCTCATAAAGTCTAGATCCGACCCTGAGTGAAACTAAACAGGAATGAGAAGTACAAAAAGACAGACTCTTGGATTGGATGGGTCCTCTACTGCACGCAGATCAAAAAAAAAAACGAAACTTGCTTTTTAATCTCTCTCCTTATTCATCTACTTATAGTAATCAATTGCTACTTGTGTCACGCCTAGTTTCAAAATAGTTTTCTCAATCAAGATTGGAGAATCATTGTGAACTAATCCAAAGGGCGGCGACCTAGAAATAAAATGTTGTTCTCTCCCTTCCTTATTTATAATCAGTAATTTCGTAATAAGTGTCCTTCCAGTATACCTGCTATATGATTCATTGTCCTGGGCTCCCACCCGTCCAGATCAGTAAAATCACAGAAGCTCCTCAACATTTATTGATTGATAATGTATCGTGAGATTAGGAATAAACGGAAACCAATTCGTGATAGCTTCTGGTAATGCTTTAATCATATATTCCAGAAGTGAAAGGAGAACAGCACAGTAGCTCAGACATCCAAATTACGTTCCTGCCCTCTTCACATACTTGCACATTCATACAAAGGAGCGTCTGTGATTAGCATTGACACATGGGTGTAGTGGTAGTGTGAGGAAAACTTTATTGACTCGAGATACAGAACTGCAGCAAAGATGCAGTAGTGATTTAGTGGTGAACTAATGACAGTGTACACGTCAGATCTACGTCATTGGAGCATACACAAGCACACAGACACACAAATGGACACATTCACGCGCATTCACACATCACATTTTATATCATCATTATATACTTATTGCATTCAGAAAGTAACGCACCACATCGGTTTCCTCAGGAACCGCTAATTCAAAAAGTATGGAATTTTTACACAGTCTATATGGATATGTCATGTAAGTATCGGAATCATTCAAAATAATCCTCATCCACTTGTACAGCTTAACGCCAGCGCGCAACAAGTGCATGTATTCCTAGCCTACACCAGTCTTTGTCTTGATCGTGCATCCGTTTCTTCGCTGCATGAATCACTCCTTCATCATCTTTAAACCTTGTTCCATGGAGGGCATCTTTAAGTGGACCACAGAGATGGAAAACTGAGGGTGTCAAATCAGGTCTGTATGGTGGATGGGGGAGTACATTCCAACCCAATCTGGTGATTGCTTCCCATGTTTCCAGACTTGTGAGAGGGCGTGCATTGTCGTGTAGGAGAAGCAGGTTTGCTGGAGTATTGTGCGGCCGAACTCTGCGAGAACGTTGATTGAGTTTTTCTCAACGTAATAATGTCAGCGTACGAATTGATTGCCTCTCCTCTTGGCATTACATCCATAATAATCACACCTTCAATATTTCAAAATACAGTGACCATGATCTTTCCAGCTCAAGGAATTGTCTTAAATTTCTTTTTCGTGGTGAGTGCGGATGATGCTACTCGTTTTGTCTCAGGTTCTAAATGACGTGCCCAGGTTACGTCCCCTGTACCATTCTTAGCTAAAAGGTCCTCTCCATCAACACTGAAACGCTCCAACAGTTCAGAAGAAATTGCTTTTCTTTTTTGCAATCGGTGCCCATTTGTGAGATTTCGTGGAACCCATCTTGCGCAAACCTTAGAGGATCCAAGAGTGTATATAACTGCATTATGTACCAATGCTGACTGACAGCTTTAAGGCCTATTGTTGAGTAGTGATGCGCCTATCAGCAAGAATAATGCCCTGAACGCATTTCAACATCTCTGAATTGGTGGGTGTGGCAGGCCGTATACAGCGCGGCCGATCAAGAAGCTCCGTATCTTTGCTTTCCGATTCTCTTATTCTCTGAACTCATCCGACTGTGCTCCTGTCGACTGTAAATCGTCCAACACATCAAATAGACGCTTGTGAATGTTCACAACAGTTTCCTTCTATAAAACGAGAAATTCTATCACAATTCGCTGTTTATAACGCAAGTTGCTAACATGCTCCATTTCAACGGTATATTGCAGTCGTATTATTTGGTCGATTGTAGTGCAATTTGATGCACACAATTGACACATACCAAATTTAAAGTGGTGCTAAATTTCATGCTTCTCTATTTATTATCAGCTGAGAAAAATGACGTGGTGAATTACTTTTAGAACTCCCCTCGTATCATGATTATCATCATGCCCTTTTCAGAACGTTGCATTCACCACTTCCCCCCCCCCTCCCGAAAGAATCTTTTTCTCTAACCATTCTGTTATCATGTTCAAGGTCCCGTTTATGTCTTGATGCCACCTTCTTGACATATATAATTATCACTTTGTACACAAATATAACGTTATATTTGTGTAGTTAAAGATTAGCAAACAGCTCATAGATACGCATAATGCAAGGCAATTACATCACGAATCACACATTCAGTCATTAAACCATATATTAAGCAGATAATTCATGTTTAAGAAGCATTTGAATGCGCAGATTAGAACAAACACTTTGAATTTACACGAAAAGCACACAGGATAATACAGGAAGAAATAAAATGAAATCATAATATCAATACGTTTTATCTGCTGAATAAGATAAAAAAGAAAAGCCGGCCGTTTAAATCGCTCGGACAGGATATATGAATTCATTAGAAATAAATCCATATTTTTGAATTAAGTTGAACTGATAAGCAATGATGAAGGAAATATGCGCAGAGGCTTTGCAAAATGCGATAATGCAAGGAAATGAAAAAAATGTCATAAAGATAACTTCGATTGATTTTTCATGCTAAAAAATAAACTATTAAATCAGCAAATTATAATTAGTTCTTCGTAATAAATTTGTTTTGCTAAACATGTATTATTACTGTTAACAACCTGTTTACTACCAACTGTTAGTGAATGTAATGACTGTTTACATATCTTTAATAGTTAAAGTTTATGTCTATATATGCTCGCAAACGAAGGTCCACTTAACGGTTTGGTTTGATAATCTATGCCACTAACATATCAGCAGCTTGGCTACCGTTAACAAACGGACATATTCTCTTAAAGCTGTCTTTGTCATCACGTTCTGTGATTTTCTTTATTGCAAGAACTTACATTCTTAATGTAATTCTAATTCTCTCTCCAGCTGTGTTTATTCGCGATCATCCTCCACAACGCCTTCTTCTTCATCTTCTACTTCTTCCTCTTCTACCTTTCAGCTCCATGTGGAGCATAGGTCTTCAACAAATACTTTCCAAGTCGTTCTGTTTCTTGCTATTCTTTTAAATCCATTCATGTCTTCCGCATCATCTTCAATTCTAGTTTCATTGTCTTCTCCAAGAATATTTTGGTCTTACTCTTTGTCATTTTCCTTGGATATTCCAGAAAAGGGCATGTTGTTTAATACTCTCAGTTGGATTCCGCAGTGTGTGTCCTATTCAGCTATATCGTCATCGCTGTATCTCATTGGTATTTGACTAGTACTTTTCCATAATTCTATGTTATTGATTTTGTCCTACTATGTCCATCTCTTTATTCTGCGCAAGCATCCATTATTGAAGGTCTGTATCTTCATGATTGTCATTTTTGTTGTTCTCCATGTTTCACAGCCATATAATAGAACTGACTTAACAATAGAGTTGAACATTTTTATTTTTTATGACTTGTACATGTTTGTGAAGTTTTTGCAGCATACTTTTTATTTTACGGTACAGAATAGCCAGTCCCATGCACAACCCTCCTTAGTCGCCTCTTACCAACATGCCTGGTAGGGAACACAACCCCTTGCACGATGGATATTTGTGAGATATGATAAACGTCTTATGATTCAATAACCAACACATATTTCGCCACGCCAAGGCAAAAGAACATAGATACGACCAATTTCTGTTCGGATTTACTGACCATTCCGTCAGTAACGTTGTAAAAGCATCAGGTGTCCAGCGACTACCTGCAACAACTTGTAATTCTTTTTGAAAAGTAGAAAAGTCTGAGTTAAGGCGCTTCACAGCAATGGAACTGGAAGCTTTTAGAGACTCATAGCTGATCGATTGCACCAGGATAGGTGAACAAAACCATCCAGACCCAACACCACATCCTCGCGGTGTCTCTAGAAACAGACTAACGTGTCTAGTTACTCCGAACCTCGCAAAGTATTACCATTTATAACAAATATTTGATAACTGCTTATCTCCTCTGACCAAGCGATCAGGAGTTGAAGAGGACAGAAACACCGGTAAAAAATGTAATGCTGAAATCGGAATTTTTGGACCGAAAGGCATAAATATGACAGTTCTATTGCAAACCTCAACACAGCATATCTACGTCTACTTAATGTCCTTTTCAAAACCGATGGCAATGAGGTCACTCAATTCCTTTAGTTGGTCACCGGGTGAACGGAAGAAAATGATGCTCAGCTCAGTTGTTTGTGTTTATGTCATCATCATCATCATCATCGAGTACCATCTCCGCAACAAAGGTTGGCTATCATGGAGCGCCATTCCACTCTGTTGCTTTGATGGTGATGGCGCAGGTCGTCATAGGCTGATTTGTCCATCTTTTGATGTTACTCGTCCATGTTAGTCTTGATCTGCCTCTGCCTCTTTTACCTTGTATTTTCCCCTCCAGGATTACTTTTATTAGGCTGTTGTGTCTTTAACATGGCCCAAAAATCGCAATTTTCTTGTTTGAATTTTGTTTACTAGTTCTCTTTTAATTTTTAGTTATTTTAAGACTTCATCGTTTGTTTTCTGTTCTTTCCATCCAATTCTACCTATTCTTCTATATATCCACATTTCAAGGGCTTCAATTCTCTGTTCTGTTTTATTGTTTAATGTCTATGTTTCTGCCCCATATAAGAACATTGAGAAGATATAACACTTTCCTATTCTTAGTTTTAGCCCTGCTGTTATTTGTTTTAATGTTAGTATATTTTTCATGGCTTTAAAATGACTTTTTGCATTCATATTCTTCTGTTTTTATCTCAAAGTAGCATTTTTGTTCTAATCCTGGAGATTCTCCATGATTTACTCGAAGATGTACAGAGCCTAGCACATAGCATCTAACTTTTAGACCTGATGTTTTGTTAAAATTATTTAATCCATGACATCATACACAAGACGTATATTTTGTAACCGGAGGTAAATATGTATATACGAATGATATTTTAGTAGTTAATGTCTGTGACAAAAAGATTAAAAAATAGTAACATGGAGAGTTTCCGGGACACAAATTTATATTTACAGCCCCTACCTTCCAACGATGAGTATACTCGTCCATCAAATATTTGAACTGTGTACCTAGGACAAGAATACTTGTCATTATCTTAGAACATTATTGTTCATTTATTAAGGGATATATTTATTGCTAGAACCGCGTTAGCTCAGTGGTTAGTGAACTGGACTACAAAGGACAAGAGGTAGGGTTCGATCCCAATCGACGGCTCCGGTTCACCCAGCCTTAAATGGGTACCGGATATTTTTTCTGAGAAAGTAAAGCGGCACGAGCGTAATATCGACCACATTACCCCAAAAATCATGTGCCGAAGGTCTGTAAAATTTATGGTTACTAACACCATATTCCCTATACGCCACTTGGATGACAGGGGCACTTTACTTTTTAAAAAAATATATTTATTGCTATGACTTTTCTAATTTATTTCCCTTCTATCGGTTGTATTCTTTGAGGGTTTTTTTCGGCGGTATTCGGAAAAATGTAGAAAATAATGATTTGGATAACTTTACCTGCATTTTCTTAAAGATGGCATCAAGCGGATTTTGGTACAATGCTTGAACTGTACTGTATAAAACTGAACTAATTGGAATAACAATGTAACTAGTAAAACAGTAAATAAAGATAATAAATTACTAAATATATTTGGTCTTTGCTATATTTTTCTTTTGATGTAACTTTTTTTAGACATAAGTAACATATGAAAGGACAAAAACATCCAAAACTTTGGAATGCACTTTTTAAAATGAAAAATGAAATAAACACATTTTTTTTCATTCACCTACTACTACTATCACACATTTTATATGAAAGACATAAATGAGCAAATGAACTAAAGTTTCACTGACAAATAACTGTGCCACTACGATTGATGTAATCTTATGTTCTTGAAATGCTTGCTGTGATTCTCCGATTAAGTTCCAATTTTCCCATTCGTAAAGATAGACTGACGTGACAAAGAATAGTGTCAGTTTAATTTGTATCTCATCACACAATTTATTTTTCGGATTGGTTTATTGCTTAATAATAATATTGTCTGCAATATTGTGTATAGTCTCTGTTAGGATCTCATGCTTACAACCATTATCAGAGACTGTCTAAGGGCTCATTAACGAGTACGTTCATAAAGGCGACTCGTAATTTGCTGAGCTGATTACTCAAGAAGACACCAATTACCCAGATTATTGGATTAATTAAACAGGAGGTAAGAACTAACGTTGATGTCTCGCCTGTCTTAATATAAATCAGTTTACGCGTTCATGATTTCCATTAATGAAAATGCCATATTCCTTATTATTCTTCTTAGTGATTCCCCTTTAATTGGCCGTGAATTCCTTGTGTCGTTAGTTTGCGGTGAAGCCATGATACCTAAGCTGTTCGGTTCAACACGACCGTATTCAGCATTGATTGATTTGCTTTAACAATATTTACCCGGGTAGCGGCCATTATGACCTACTATTTTCTAATTTTAACTGTTAAGAGTTCTTTAACGTGCGCGAGTGCACACGGGTCGTCCTGTTTTTTTTTTTTCGTCATTACCCGTAAAGGACAGTCATCTGATCTCACTGCCCTGAGACTAGGAGAAGGTAAAGCCAAGAAGCAATCACGGATTAAAATTGAAAAACATTATCACCGTCTGTGCCGCGATTCAAACCCAGGACATTCCAATCCATAGTCCGACGTATTACTTCTAGGCTACCCGATCCACTTTGGTTTAACTCTTTCCGTACGGAAGCTTTTTATCGACGCAACGGAAGAGATTTCAGAGACAAAATTGTTCAAGGTTTTAAGAATCAATCTACATATTTATATTTATCTAACATATAACATATTATATATGAATGTTTAGATAATTGAACAAGGTGTTAGATTTCACCAATATCAAGATACCCAGCTCAAATAATCCTCCAGATATACTACCAGCAGAAGAAGAAGTTAAACGTTAACTGCGGAAAACCAAGCAAAGAAGAAATAATGGAAGCCATCAAACTATTAAAAAATGGTAAAGCCACAGGACCAGATGAAATTCCTTCGGAAGCCATCAAAGCAGATATTAACACCTCTACCAAGATGTTACAAGATCTATTGGATAAAATTTGGGAGAGGGAAGAAATACCTAAAGACTGGAGAGAAGGTTATATGATGAAACTACCAAAGAAAGGAAGTTGACAGGAATGCACAAACTATAGGGGAATTATGCTACTATCAGTGCCAGGAAAAATATTAGGCAGAATAATTCTGGAGAGACTAAAGGAGGCTATAGGGAAACACTTGAGAGATGAACAAGCAGGTTTTAGGAAAAACAGATCATGTGCTGATCAAATAACTACTCTACGTATAATAGTTGAACAAAGTTTAGAACTAAAATCCCCACTATATATTGGATTCATAGATTACGAAAAGGCATTTGATAGTTTAGACAGAAGAATGCTTTGGAAGTTGCTGAGTCATTACGGAATCCCCATAAAGTATATTAACCTGATAAAAACAATGTATGAAGGAACAAAATGTAGTGTGGTGCATGAAGGGCAGCTTACAGAAGCATTTGAAATAAGAACAGGAGTAAGGCAAGGATGCCTTCTATCCCCATTTCTCTTTCTACTGGCCATAGGTTGGATTATGAAAATAACTCAAAACAACAGAACTGGGATCTAGTGGTCACTGACCAAACAACTTGATGATTTAGACTTTGCTGATGACATAGCTCTCCTATCACACAGCCATCAACAGATGCAGGATAAAATGAGTATATTAGATGAGAGATCACAACAGATAGGACTAAAGATTAATAGAGATAAGACCAACATTATGAGAATTAATACAGTTGGCAATAACCAAAACTAGGAGAAATACCTCTACAATCTTACATATATCTGGGCAGTAATATAGATAAAGAGGGAGGAACGGAAAATGATACCAAAACAAGGATATCAAAAGCAAGAGGAGCTTTCATTGCATTGGGAAACATATGGAAATCCAAAGAAATTAGGTTAAATACAAAAATAAAATTTTCAACTCAAATGTTAAGTCGGTCCTATTATATGGCTGTGAAACATGGAGAATAACAAAATTGACAATCACGAAGGTACAGACTTTCATTAACGGATGCTTACGCAGAATAAAGGGATGGAAATGGCAGGACAAAGTCACTAACGTGGAATTATGGAAATGTACCGACCAAATACCAGTGGATAAAGAGATACAGCGAAGACGATGGCGATGGATAGGACACACACTACGGAAGCCAACTGAGAGTATTACACAACAGACCTTTTTTGGAATCCCCAGGGGAAAAGACAAAGAGGAAGACCAAGGAATTCTTGGAGAAGACAGATCGAAGCAGAGATGAAGATGATGGGGAAGACATGGAATGATCTTAAAAGAATTGCAAAAAACAGAACGACTTGGAAAGTGTTTGTTGAAGACCTATGCTCCACTGGGAGATAAAAGGTAGAAGAAGAGGAAGAATATCAAGATGATACAAGACATGTAAAAACAATAAGCTTCAATGGCGTTCACACTAATCAAAGTGAGTGTGGCGCACTATGCGGTGAAACGTAAGTTGCCGAAATCGGCATGGCGCACAGTGCGGCGAAACGTACGTTTAAGCATATGTTTTCTGCTAACGAAAACGCTGTGTTTATTTAACTACCTCTATCTGATCAGAAGCTGAATTCAATTCTAGTTAATTCTGCATATCGATAGATTATTGCCTACTGTTAAAATTAATATACTTATGTTATAAAATGTATGCAATGAGCAATGACCTTGTATTATGTGAACAAAGTTTTCACGTGATGGAAAACAGTTCATTTTTAAACAGATACTTTGTTCATTAATAAGCTATATTGAAATGTGAAGCTTTTAAAAAAAAACACATTAATAAAAGGAAATAATCTTCCAGTGGGTCAACGTAAGAATAAATACCAGAAAATGCTACACTGATTAAAAAGAAACAGGTAAAATAAAATCAATTACTAGAAATTAAAACATTTTTTAGCTAAAAGAAATTATTTCTCAGCGCGCAGATAAATCATTGCACAAACCATTAGCACCAGAAACAGGACAGTACAGCTGGGAACTGAAGCCCATGTTCATATCGCCTGTTCATCACAAAATATTATATCGATTATTCTAGTTTACGATAATGCCCAAGGGCTAAATGTGACACACGCTATTCGGACTAAATACATTTTATAACCTGCTAGACCACGTGACTCTGCGGTAATCGAATGTGCTGATTAAGTGTGTTGACGTGCAGTGGCTTGAAGTTTTACTCGGTATGAAGTCACGTGACTTACATTTTCTGAATACAATTTTGGTTATTTATTTATTATTGTCTGCTTTCAGAAATATTTCCTTCATTCGAAAAAAAGTCAATTATGTAAGATTGATGTTCATTTATAAAAATAACAATTAGTGTAGCGGCTTACGAAAAATTGGAAAAGAAAAACTGTTTGTTTTATTGTCCGTATAGTTCAAAGTGCCGTTAGAACATCGGAGGGTTTGTCAGAATGGTTTCAGGTTACAACAGGTGTAAGACAAGGATGTGTCCTCTCACAACTCCTCTTCATCATATATATGGACAAAATAAATCTGGAAACAACCAACAATAAGAAGTCAAATAATAACATAGAGGTAGACAATTCCAACATGAATAAGCTACACTTCGCAGATGACCAATGCCTAATATATGAGGATGAAAACCTGCTACAAAAGCATATAACATCTCTAGATAATAATAGTACAAGTTACAGTATGAAAATTAACACAACAAAAACAGAGGCTATGAGAATAAGAAAATTAAGACACACATTAAACATAAAGATCAAAGATAAAGAAATAAAAAAGTAGAGGAATTCAAGTATTTGGGCACAATGTTTACAGAAGATGGAAAACTAGACAGAGAAATTGACATGAGAATACAAAAAGCGAAATGCTGTCACATGCCAGCTTTCACCATTGTTAAGACATTCAAACATTTCTATGGCAGCTAAACAACAAATGATAAATAGGATTTTCATACCAACTTTGTGCTATGAAAGTCAAACATGGACCCTTTCTAAATCACTTTTAAGAAAGATCAATACATGTGAGATAAGATGCTTGAGAAAAGTAACAAACAACACAAGAAGAGATAGAATACCAAATGAAACCATAAGAAAAATGGTAGGAACAAAACCCTGCCAAGAATATATAAAACAACAACAACTTAAAGGGTTTGGCCATCAGGTCAGAAATAATCCTCACCAATCACCATCAAGGGCGTTCTTCTCAAGAATGCATGGGAAAAAAACCAAGATAAGACACAGAAGAAGATGTATAGATGCAGTGACAGAAACATGTAACAACAAAAGAAAATCACTAATTCAGACAGTTCTAGCAGCTCAAGAACGACAAATGATATAACAACGACACCTTTTCAGTACCAATAAGACAGAGAAAAGAAGATATTTTAGTGTAGTTCAGTTTTGCCGACAGATCCTCTACATTGCACAACGGCAACATCGTATAATGTATTTTTTCCCCATGAAAATTAATGTCACAGTTTTTGCAAGTTCTACGGAATTCGTGCATCCGAATTGAAGCCATCTTTGGTGCTTTCACTAATGTGTGGCGGGCGTGCTTGATAGTGTGAACATGCTGTGGAAGGGTAATGCCCGTATTTGTTTTCTTAAAAGCTGATATAATCTTGAGGATGTGGTCAGTAATAAATCGATACAGATTATAGCAATAAGTCTTTAACAGAAATGCCTCGTTGGAAAGTTAAAATTGCCACAGGTAGGAATTGAACACCTTGTCAGGAGATAAATGCGCTAACCACTTCACCACCTACGGGAGGCTTTTGCTGCACATTTTTCAAAATTATGCTTGCGATTCTGCTCCTCTTTTCTGATATCTCGATGCTGTTGGTGAACTGGAGGTCATACTCCATCCCAATCCACAGCTTCTAGATACACACTCCTTTAAATGAGAGCCATATATTTCTCTACGAATTAGGCACTGCACTGGCATTCTGCTGACCATGTTATTTTCCACCTCCCCCACCCCCTAAAAAAAATTAAATTAAATAAACATATATAATAATGAAAACAGAAAAAAGTACGAAAATAATAGCATGCCTCATATAAGCTCCTACTCCCTTACTACTCCTATCCTCTCTCTCTTTTCCTCTTTTTCTCGATTTATTCATACCATAAAGTACACTTCCATTCATTTTTTTTCAATTTGTCACCGTTTGCTTCCTTGTAGTCTAATTAAATTCTACCTGCGCTATTGTCTATTTATCGTTTAACCATACTGTACGTAAATCCTGGCCACCGACTTTTCCACCATTTTCTTTTGATCGTGTTTTCTGGTGTGGATTTATGTGTTTAATTTGTTATACCCGATGGGGGCTTTTACCGAAATGTAGTTTGTCTTGTCTTTCTACTGGTTTAATTGTTCCATATCATGTTAATGTAGTTTGTCTTGTCTTTCTACTGGTTTAATTGTTCCATATCATGTTATGATTATTTGGTACTTTCATATTAGCCACACTTGAAGAATTATGGTGACCCTTCCTCAATTTCTTTCATCAGCATCTTGTTCTTTCAATAGTTCTGACCAGAGCCTGCCACAAACGTGACTTCTCCACATTTGTTAAGTCCCACAAGAAGTACACGTAAAGTACAAAAATCGTATTCCAGAATAAATCAAACGAATAAAATCTATTTAACTACGCTATTTGCTAATTCCCTGACACATACCACGCCTCGGCTGCTAAATCTAACTTTTACTTCACGTATATCTTGCAGATGCTGTGCAGATAGACAAAACAATTCAACTCATAGCACATGGTTTTAAGACCCCACTTTAATACCCAGTGGTGCTTTCACGAGTGTTCTCACAATCTCCTCACGAAAGATAACTTGGGCACAGCTTCCTGTCAATATTGTTCTGTATCGATCTCGTTGTTGATTTGCTCGCCCGACCAGGCTTTCAACTGTCACAAATCTTCACTCTACTTTCGTCTCCCGACTCTCTATTTTTCCCCTCTACGTTTTGCCTGTATTTTCCCATCCATTTTACAGAATGTCAGAAAATATTTAAACAGAAGTTGATATTGAAATTATTCACAATGAGCAGGAACTTTCCACATTTCTTTTATCTATGCGTTTACTAAAGAAAAAAATATGGCATCCTCTTATTGTGAGCAAATATTCCCTCCACGCCTTATAGACTTACGGGGAATATGATGTTAGTGACCGTATTTTTTCCATGACCACGACATATTTTTTGGTTATGTGGTCGGTATTACGCCATGCAGCCTTTACATGCCAGAAAATATCTTGTGTCTATTTTTAGAAGCTGGACGAACCCCGGAGCCTTGACGGTCGGAAAAAAAATCGAACCTTTCTGATAAGGAAGAATCACACTAACTACTCAGCCATCGAGGCCATTCTAAATGTACAGTTAAATCTAATACGACAGTGTTAAAGTAAGTCAATAGATTTAATTGTGTAGATGTAATATTGACTTCAGAGTCGCGATAGCTCAGTGGTTAGTGAACTGGACTACAAAGGACAAGAGGTAGGGTTTGATCCCAACCGACGGCCACCGATTCACCAAGCTAGTCATCCAGCTCTTACATTTATCTTGCTTTCGTAATATCATAAATCATCACTATTTTTGTAAATTCCAACCGACGGCTTCCGGGTTCACTCAGCCTTAAATGGGTACCTGATTTTTTTTTCTGGGAAAGTAAAGCGACACGGGCGTAATACCGACCACGTTACCCAAAAAATCATAACCCGATGGTCTATAAAATTTCTGGTCACTAACACCATATTCCCTATACGCCACTTGTCATGACGGGGCTACTACTTTTTTTTTTTTACTTTAATATTGACTTCAGATAGCAAATGTACATTGAAGGTGAGGTTCAAAAAAAAATTAGGTAAAGGCGGTGTTTTAAGGGTAAAAAAAGATAACACGTTAGTCCTTTTTGTTAACAGAAATAATAAAAAAAAGATAGTTCGTATGTGTTATGTTTAGTCTGTCTTAATATATGAATATGAATAATTGATAATCCGACGCTTGACACGTACATTGGTAAGGGCTACAGAAATGCAGTTAAATAAATCGTTTATTTAAATTCATAGTTGAAATTATAAAAAAAAATAAAAAAAGTACTGACCAGAACACGGAGCATGCGGCCCTTATTCCTGTGTCTAATATAAACCCAAATCCCACCCCGGAAGTCGGATCAAATTTGTGACGTCAATTTCCTATTCCTATGAATGACATTGAACACAAAGAGGCAGATGCAACACTAAGATCGTTAATACCACAAGACAAAGTAGGTTTGTTGATTGATACTTATAATAACAATTTTTTTTGTATTAGTTAAAATCTGAATGATTTAATTTCCAAGGGAAAAAAGGCACGTTCCAATCTTAGCATTATATTTCACGTATCAAGTTATTCCTTCTTCGCTGTTTTTTTTTTAAGCACCCAGCATTAAGCGCAGTATTTCCATTACCTCACACAGCACACACAGTGCGAAACCACAGCCTTCCATTTATACTTTAATATTAATCTCGAATTATTGCGCAGCCAATCTAGGCTAACCTATAAACGTGCAGCATTAATCAATAAACGACACCGGCTCACATGCTCAATAAATCTTCAATTTCTCAGAAATAATGTGAGAATAGCGAGCAACAGAAATGTTATATTCGCAAGGTCGCACGATTTGTTCTTGTTTTCAGGGGCGTAGCGTGGGAAGGGTGACTTAAGGGTGATTGCTCCGTGTGTACAATTTTTTGCGCGCATAATTTAAAAATAAAAGAAAAGAAAGTAGTAATAAATAAAAATAGTACCTTAGGGGGCATAATACCTGCCTTGCTCAAAGCGCTAGAAATATAGACTACGCCACTGCTCGTATAGCTTTTTCCGCCAACAAATTTTACTGGTGAGCAGAATTTCTTTTTAGGTTTTGAACATGACGTGAATAAAACACGAGGCTAATGGAGGGCGGAGAATGGGAGTGGTCACCGAGGGTTATAGCAAACGAAAGAGAGGACGAAGTGGAAAAGGTTGTAGAGTTAGAATGCTCCGAGAAAAAGTGAAATAAGTAGTTTGACAAAAGTTGAATGGTGTGACGATTAAATGGAGACCTGGACATGAACAAGTTTGAACTAGTTAGCAGAAATAAAGACACATGGTGAGGCAATCGAGGAGTATATGGTTGAGTGAAAAGAAGATGATAAGATCAATAGGTAGGAGAAGTGACTGGGTAATATGTGGATGTTTGCAAAAGTAAATAAAGCGAATGACGAAAAAGGTAAAGAATTGGAGGTCGTGAGAATATATTAAGAACAATGAAGATGAAGAGTTTTGAAAATAAAAATAAAAAAAGTACAAACCTACTATCATCTAGTACAAACCAAGAGGGTTTACAGTACAGGGATCAAAGGTATGACACGTGGACGGGTGGTTTAGGTTAAACAGAGATCAAAATTGTGTCACGTGGGCAAGTGGTTTAGGTTAAACAGAGATCAAAATTATGACACGTGAGCGAGTGGTTTAGGTTAAACAGAGATCAAAATTGTGTCACGTGGGCGGGTTTTTTAGGTTAATCAGAGATCAGAATTGTGTGACGTGGGCGGGTGATTTAGGTTAAACAGTGATCAAAACTGTGTCACGTGGACGGGTGATTTAGGTTAAGCAGGGATCAATGATGTGATACGTGGACGGATGGTTGAGGTTAAACGGATCAAAGATTTGATACGTGGACGGATGGTTAAGGTTAAACGGATCAAATATGTGATATGTGGACGGATGGTTGAAGTTAAACGGATCAAAGATGTGACAGGTGGACGGGTGGTTGAGGTTAAACGGATCAAACATGTGATACATGGACGGGTGGTTGAGGTTAAACGGATCAAACATGTGCTACGTGGACAGATGGTTGAAGCTAAGCAGGGATAAAAAATTATGTCACATGGACGGGTGGTTGAGGATAAACAGAGATCAAAACTACGTCACATGGACGGGTGGTTTGAGGATAAACAGAGATCAAAACTACGCCACATGGACGGGTGGTTTGAGGATAAACAGAGATCAAAACTACGTCATGTATACGGGTGGTTTGAGGATAAACAGAGATCAAAACTACGTCATGTGTTCGGGTGGTTTGAGGATAAACAGAGATCAAAACTACGTCACATGGACGGGTGGTTTGAGGATAAACAGTGATCAAAACTACGTCACATGAACGGGTGGTTTGAGGATAAACAGAGATCAAAACTACGTCACATGGACGGGTGGTTTGAGGATAAACAGTGATCAAAACTACGTCACATGAACGGGTGGTTTGAGGATAAACAGAGATCAAAACTACGTCACATGGACGGGTGGTTTGAGGATAAACGAAGATTAAAACTACGTCACATGGACGGGTGGTTTGAGGATAAACGAAGATTAAAACTACGTCACATGGACGGGTGGTTTGAGGATAAACAGAGATCAAAACTACGTACATGGACGGATGATTGAGGTTAAGAATGCATTAAATTTAATACACGCAAAGAGAGATGGGGTAATGAAGACACATAATGTGATACATAAATGAAGAATTCAAGTAAATGACCTAGAGATTGGAACAACTACACGTAAAGTTGAAGTAAATGAAAGCAGTCACATGCGTCACGAATCTATAAAATGTCAGCTAAAACTACTTAAAATGCAAGACATGTATGGGTAGCTGACAAGATAATTTAAAAAAAAAAGTATGATAAAAGGAAAAATAAATCGAGATGAAACATGAAAGAAAAAGGATGGGGTTTGGATTGAAAGTAGAGAGTGAAGTGGTGAATAAAGTGATCATGGTTTTCATGAAGGTTGGGGCGGGGTGGGGGTGGGGAGGAGAAAGAGCTGTTGTAAACGCACACATGAATGAATAATAACTTAATTTAATGATTCAAGAACTGGAAATCCCATGAAAGTACACACACTAAATTTATTCTGAAGCAGGAAATTTATTTTAGTAAGTCCGTTTTAGACAATGCTTTTATGTTTTATATATATATATAAAGAACTCATTGGCTTCTCTGTTCTTAATGAGGATCAAATATTGGATATTAATTGAAATATAGAGTGATTCAGAATAGTTTGAGAAACTCTCGTGAATAATTTCTGTAATTGAATCAGAAACAACCATATAGAATCTTTCGACAATTTTCTTTTATATTAACCGCATTTAATTTAAAGTAAAATAACAAAAAACAATAAAAATATATTCTTTTACAGAGGTTGCAATTATATATATAAAAACAGTTTTTAGATTGAATACAATTTTCAAGTGCAGAAAATGATATAAGAAAGTTATTTATTTTAATGAAAATATCTTAGGAATAAATCAGGTGCATTATGAAGAATACTTGGGAAACGAAGAAAAGAAAAGACGGAAAATATCTGAATTATATTGCTAAGGAGCTATGTCCCCGTGCTATACAGGTATTACTCATCATGTGCCATACCGGTTGGCGTAGGCGATCATGTCCTTCCACATTCTTCTATCTACAGTACATAGAATCAATTCTGTTGTTGACTGTTTTCCATGTCATGACACCAAGCTATCCAGTATTTTCTATCTTTGCCGCCCGCGATCTCTCTTTCCTTTTATTTTGCCAGTTGTAATCAAGTTTTCCAACTTTCCTCTTCTCATGATGTGCCCCCAAAAAATGTTGATTGTTTCTTTCTGATGTTTTTAGGAGCTGCCTTTCTGTGTTGGCCTCTTTGAGAACTTCCTCATTGGTCTTTTTAGCTGTCCAGGGAACTTTCAACATTCTTCTGAGAAATCCCATCTCTGTGCACTCTAATCGTCTTTTCATTTGTTTGTCTACTGTCCATGATTCGCTTCCATAGGTCAGAATAAGTTCTATATAGCACCGATGAACTCTCTTTCTCACTTCTATTGACATAGATTTGTTGCATAAGATATTTTTCATTTTCTGAAATTCTATTTTGGCCTGAGCTATTCTGCTTTTTATTTCCGTGGTGCATCTTCCATCCGATGTTATTATTGTGCCCAGGTACAGATATTTCTGCTATGCAGTAAACAAGAAGTAAAAATCAGCAAGAGACAGATAAAGAACAATGAAGGGGATAAAGTTAACAGAGAAACCCGATAAGCTTCATGTCTAGCTAGATTATGATAATGTGGGAACAATGGCTAAGGATCATGTAAAATCATCGTCATAAAGTACCATGCTTGCTGGCGTAGGTGATGAAGTATCTCCATAACTTTCGATCTCGACAGTTATTTATCATTTATGTTGTTGACCTTCTGCCAATATATTCTCTTAAGTTATCTGGTATCTTTTCTCTTTGCTTCCATCTATATCTTGGTCCCTCACTTTTTCCAGTTGACAGAATACATTCCATTTGTTCCATTCTCTTTACATGAGCAAAGAATAATTATTGTTTCTTCCTAATCATGTAAAATAGAAAGGTTTGTTACTGCCCTGCAAGACTCCAAATGATTTATTTTCATTTGGCAATCTGTGTATTCTTGTAAAATTACTAGAATAATAGGTAAAATTGTTATTTAAATGTAGGATTAATGGGAAATTAAAAGATGTCGACAAGTATAATTTTATATACGACATAACTATAACCCACTTCGACACTCGAATAAAGATTACAGTCAAAAGCATTGGCTTGTCGTTCAAACAACTTTGACTGATGATCACATGTGCTATCAACAACTGTAGTCTGTCTTTAAACTAATTAGACTGTAACTTCAAATGTTATCAACAACCTTGTTTTGTCTTTAAACTATCTTGACTGATGATTGCATGTGTTATCAACAACTGTTATCTATCATTAAGCTAATTAGACTGAGATATATTCATGTATACATTTACTGTATACCTAACAGAGATAAGTTCATCTACAAGAGACTTAACATAAATGCGTACATCTACAGCAGACTTAACAGAAATGATTACATCTACGGCAGACTTAACAGAAATTAGTACATCTACGGCAGACTTAACAGAAATGATTACATCTACAGCAGACTTAACAGAAATGATTACATCTACGGCAGACTTAACAGAAGTTAGTACATCTACTGAACATAAATGAGTACATCTACAGCAGACTTAACAGAAATTAGTACATGTACAGCACACCCAACAGAAATTAGTACGTCTATAGCATACTCAACAGATATTATCACATCTACAGCACACATACAAGAATTGAAACATGCGTAAAAAAAAACCAAAAAAAAACAAATGCAGCATGTTTAATTGTATTTATCCCTCGTAGCACAAACTAATCAATTTATAAAACTGTAAAATGACTAAATCAATGTCTACACATCGCTATATAAATGTAGCATGACTAAATCAATGTCTACACATCGCTATATAACCGTAGCATGACTAAATCAATGTCTACACATCGCTATATAACCGTAGCATGACTAAATCAATGTCTACACATCGCTATATAACCGTAGCATGACTAAATCAATGTAAACGACTTTAGCATACCGTACATCAATTTATAAACATGCAGCATGCCTAAATCGATGTAAACATCTCACTATAAACCTATAACAAACTATGAGAATGAAATGTTTAGCGAATAATTAACAACTTCCTTAAACAAAAAAGTTGCTGAAATATCAATGCATTAAGGTGCGCACTGTTGAGAAAAAGATAAGAGTTTGATTTGTAAGAAAATGTAGACAATGAAAGAGAGAGAGAGAGAGAGAAGAGAGAGAGAGAGAGAGAGAGATAGTCATATATAGAAAAAAAAAGAAAAAATGCGATCGTCTTTTGGTATAATATAGATCAATAATGTTGTAAAAGAAAAGAGAACACTGAACAAATTCTTAAAATGTTTAGCATATTGTTTATAGACGTATAAACTTATGTGGCATTTGGAGACAAAACAAAAAATCGTACCACAGCAAAGTGGCTTCCGTCAGCACAGATTAACTGAAGACCTGGTCACCTACATTGCACAGGAAACAGAGGATGCTCTACAAAAAAAAAAAAAAGAAACACACACTGGCAGTGTGGGTCGACATGGAGAAAGCTTTTGATAGGGTTTGGCGTGAGGATTTAAAGAACAAGCTTTTTAGACTTGGCATCCAGGGTCGTTTATTCAATTGGGTCTCTCAATACCATCAGGAAAGAACGGCCAGAGTACAAGTCCAAGGTCAACTAAGTAAGAAGGTCACAATCGAAAAAGGTTTCCCACAAGGCGTAGTCTTGTCCCCAACACTCTTTTTAATTGTCATAAATGACATCGTAATGGACATTCCACCCAGAATACACTCAGCAATATACGCAGATGATCTGGCGTTAGGACACTGATTATCGCCTCGGATGTTTCCCTCTATAATAATATTCATTTATTATTATTTGTCTCCAGTCTTAACCACTGGAAACTACTATTCGTGCTGTTTCGTCCTAAATGTTTGTCTGCAACGCAAGTATTCAGCCCTACCCTATCCGGGAGATACTTGTCTTAACAGGAAAAATATTTCCGAGCTGTCATCGCAGCCTTATGCTATAGTCATGGGAAAGCCTTCGCGAAAGGACCTTGCCTACGAAGCTAATTTTTTAGTTAGCTGAGTGGCAGTGTTCCCTAGCGGTTGGCTTTTCGTGGCAAGGCGCTGTGCCACTGAGTACGAGTTCGATCCTGCCTTGGTCCATATTTTTTTCTGTTGTTGATTATTTGTCATTTTTTCCGAGTGCTGTAAACATACCTCTTCCTCTGAATTGTTTCACTGATCTGGCGTTATGGGCTCGCGAGGAAAGTATGTCGGTGGCTGGACCCAGGATGCAAGATGCCCTAGGTGAAATTGAAAAATGGACGAACACCTGGTTCTTAACAATCAACGAAAAAAAACTACATATATAATTTTCAACCTACCAAGAAACACACTCTCAGAAAACTTGAAGATAAAAGACCATACACTCCCTATTAACCAAAATCCAACATATCTTGGCGTCACCATGAATCGCAGAATGACTTGGTAAAATCAGATAGACAGAGGAAGGAAAAAAGCCAGAAAACGAACAAATATCATGAAGAAATTGGCAGGAACGGACTGGGGAGCAGACAGCAATATTTTTTAAAAGACTTTACGTAGGAAGAGTCAAACCAGTTCTAGAGTATGGCGTGACAGCCTGGGCTATGGCTTCCAAATCACACCTTAGCAAAATTAACAGAACACAGAACCAAGCTGCCCGTATCATCACTGGTGCTATGAAATCTACACCTATCAAGACTCTAGAAACAGTAACAGGTTTACAACCCTTAGATGACAGATGGGTCACTAAAATATTGCAACAAGCGGAGAAATATAGAAGGCTCCTTAGCCACCCCGGTGCACAAAAGAATAACTGGTTCCGGAATTGTACGACTAAATAGGAACAACTTCGCTGTAATTGCCAATGAACTAACTACTGGAGACTCAGTACTTTCCCAAACAATATCGAAACCCTTGGGCCCATCTGATGTTTCTCCTAATGGAAAGCATAAAATACCAGAACTTAAGGTAAATATAACAGAATTCATGACAAAAAGCACCCAATCAGACACAGAAAGAAAACACGTAGCAGAAAAACACATACACGATACCTACCAACAGGACTCTTGGTCTCACATATACACAGATGGCTCTGCTACAAATTCCACCCGAAATGAAGGGGGAGGCGTGTACTTGACGCTGAATAATCAGGACGAGATCACCAAGTCAATAGCTACTGGAAAATTCTCAAACAACTTTAAATCAGAAACTGAGGCCATCAGAGATGCTGCAACACTGGCTACTCAACACAAAAATAGCATGCACAATAAATTAGTGAATCTGACTGATGCACTGTCAGTATTATCAGCTCTTAAAAGCCCCAAAAACAATGAACTAGATGACTTGAGAATAACCCTGGACCAACTATGCAATAACTTCCAGAGAGTAGTCATTCAGTGGATACCATCACACTGTAATATACACGGGAACGAACGTGCAGACAAATTAGCTAAAGAGGGAAGGAGATTATCTCAAGAGAACCATCCGCTCAGTTATAATGAAGTTAAATCCATCCTCAAGGGTCAGTTCCATGAAAAATAGAAACGAGAACACCCAAAGCATAACGAGAGTGACGGATACCACCAACTATCAAGGAGGGATCAAGTCATCATACTTCGCCTACGCACTGGCCACAATAGAATGAGAAATCACATGTTCACCAAATTCAAAATAGGTACAACCAACCTATGCCACTGTACACTGGACAATATGACTACAAAACATGTTCTACAGGAACACAGACCTGAGAAGAGCCATGTGGTCCATTCCAACCTCACTGGAAGAAAAACTATATGGGCAATCGATTTGCTTAAATAGACTGCTGACTTCATGAGAGAGTCTGAAATCCTACTCTGATTGAGTCTTGATCGCAGAGAGAAAGAGAGATAGACGTATAACGTTCTATACATAGAAAGAAAACAAGTAGTAGACAGAACAAACTGAAAGATTAATAATAAAGGAGACAAAAAAGTAAAGATTGTCGATAAATTGAAAGGAAGCAAATAAAATATAGAATAAACTATTTAAAATTATCAGGCAGTGACAGAAAGATAAGGAAAACTATTTACAAAGAATAAAAAAAAGTAAAGAGCCCCGTAACGCCAAGTGACGTATAGGGAATATGGTGTTAGTGACCATGAATTTTATAGACCTTCAGCACATGATTTCTGGGGTTATGTGGTCGGTATTACGCCCGTGCTGCTTTACTTTTCCAGAAAAAAATCAGTACCCATTTAAAGCTGAGTGAACCCGGAAGCCGTCGGTTAGAATTTACAAAAATAGTGATGATTTATGATATTACGAAAGCAAGATAAATGTAAGAGCTGGATGACTAGCTTGCCAGTTTAACTGATGTGCATTGCGGAAGGGTAATGTGATGCGTAATATTCTGGATGCCCTCATAGACGCTGGACGAAACAATGGCTTTGAAAATAATTCTGAATCTGTAACCATGAACCGATCGCACGAATATCATATCAAAGTGGGAAATGTCAGAAGGGAGCGCTACACATGCAACACTAGAAGACTTGTAAACCAACACAATAACGATGTCATAAGTTGCTGCACATTAAGTGAAATATTCGAGTGGAGATCTGAGGATCTTGTGGACTTATTCATTCTATAAAGATGATGATGATGATCTATCGACAAAATTAAAATAAGGTAAACGAAAGCTAAAATTTTAAAAAAATTGAATGTAAAATATAAATATAGTGTTACATAAAAATTTACTGTTTTACTGTTAAAATCGTCCATATATATATATATATATATATATATATATATATATATATATATATATATGAATATAAACAATTGAGATTAATGTTAATAATTTTAGGTAGTGTAATATTTACATATGTTTTCTATATAAAAGTAGCATTAGTACACACATATAACTGCTCGTATACACATATATACAATTGTTAGTCTCTAATACTATGTCTGCCCCTGACATGCACAGAACAGATGTTATGATATACACAAGAATAGTCACAAGATGAAAGGTAGCCATTGTTAAAAGATAAGACACAAGAGAAAGGTGATGAGGCCCTGCAACATAAAATTGCCTTGTTCAGTCTGTTGCTGAACATGCCAGTCAAAATATTGTGTAAATTATGATATAAACAGCTTTACGCAAGTTCATATGGTATATATTCTGGAACAAAGCAACAACCTCATTATAAACTTTTATAAACACATTAAATGCCATATTTATGCACATATACCAATATACGTACATATGTACATATATATGCGCATATTGATACGTCTTACCCTGACCAGCTACACTGCTATTCTTTGTGACCTTGCTTGACCTTCTGTCTTTTTCCAAGAACTGGACATTATTATTTAAAATCCTTGTGTCCGACAAGTCCCTCGACGGCCATCATTGTTTTGTACCCAAAACCCCAAGAACAAAAGGAAGCTTTCTCATGTAACGTGGCGCGGGCATGACAAATTACATTTGGTTGCTCATAAACCGGATGCCAAAAGAGTGTGACGCGGGAGCCGATTCTGGTTTTGGTCTTAAATCATCGAGATAATTTGTTTGAAAGCGGAGGAGAATTGAGGCTTTGTCGAGGGAGGGGACGGGGGAATAGCGATGAGTGTAGGGAATCGTTTATTAGCTGCATCTGTGGTTCCAAAATTGGGTGATACCTCCGCTAGGGAAGATATTAATGAGTATTCATCTTCTGCTGCTGTTTCTTCTACTTCGTATTTACCAACCGATGCTCGATTGTTTCAGATCTCGAGGGTGATACAAAGAACTAGCACTCGGACTTCACAAAGGACTAGCAACATCCACCACTGTCATGTGTTTCTATTGCAAAGCTTTCCTTATACTTCCCGAGGGCCTAATGTTGCAGTACCTCTAGGAAGGACACGCTCGTTCCTCTAGAAGAACACGGAAGATCAATAACATAATCGTAACTCTTTAAATGACATTCATGAGTCTAAGAGCTACGGTACGCGTTGACCCCGTGACACATTTCCAACCAATTAAATCAAAGTGCACGTGCATAAGGCAGAACAAAATGGATAGAAACAAGTTCAAGGGCACGTCAAACATTCCACTAAAGCACTGAAGTATCAGTTTTAAAGTTGCGAAGACGATTCTGATAATCGTTTAACATGAACACGGCTGTTTGTTTCCACGTCAAAGTGGAATTTTCGTTATAAAGTAAAAAAAGTAAAGTACCCCCGTCACGCCAAGTGGCGTATAGGGAAATATGGTGTTAGTGACCCTATATTTTATAGACCTTCAGCACATGATTTTTGGGGTAATGTGGTCAGTATTACGCCCATGCTGCTTTACTTTCCCAGAAAAAAATCCGGCACCCATTTAAGGCTGGATGAACCTGGAAGCCGTCGGTTGGGATCGAACCCTACCCCTTGTCCATTGTAGTCCAGTTCACTAACCACTGAGCTATCGCGGTTCCCATAATTTTCGTTATAGTCATGTTCAATGTTTTAGCGGCCATGGTTGTACATGTCCGGAGAATAGTGCATTCGACTCATTTTAAAAATTGATATTTTATGGAAGTGGTTTCAGTTTGTGGCGTAAGTAAAGTAAAGTACTCCCGTCACGCCAAGTGACGTATAGGGAATATGGTGTTAGTGACCATAAATTTTACAGACCTTCAGCACGTGATTTTTGGGGTAATGTGGTCGGTATTACGCCCGTGCCGCTTCTCATATTGTTTTCCAGCCGATGAGTAATTGACGTTTCAAGCCGGGCCTCACTGCTGAGACCAGGGACGGTTGCCGCTGAGAGAAATCACAAATAACAATTCTAACTGGTGCAGCCGAGATGTGAACTCCCAACATTTCTCTCTCTCTTTCTCTCTCTCTCTCTCTCTCTCTCTCTCTCCCTCTCACTCTCTCTCTCTCTCTCGGCCGACGTCTTATTTCAAGACCAACAAATCCAAATAAGGAATTGAACTAAAGTACAAGTGACAAACTGCTACTAGTAATGCAAGATTGCTGAAGTATTGACATTCTGTGAGAAAGATTGCTAAAGCTATGACATTCTGAGAGGAACAAAACAAAATTGATAAAAAAGTGACGTCAATTTTCTTAAAGTATGCCTCAAGCTCTACGCTCTTCTATTATTTTGGTATGCCTTGTACGGAATGGATCACAAGGCACTCAATCTTTGTGGATGAGCCAGTTTAGTTAATCAAAGATGCCGCGAAATGATAAAAGGGAGCCAAGAATTACTATGGAGGGTGTGAGACTAGCGAAGTGTGGCGAGATCAGTGCAGATCAGTGCGATTACACAAATGTTTAATTTAGTGAGAAAGGATAAGAATACCAGGGGGATAACAAAATAAAGTTTATTTTAGTGAAGAATGAGGTGGGCATCATGAGATTAACAAAATAGCGGTTATTTTAGTGAGTAGTATGTGAGTTTGGGTGGGTTACTAAAATAGCGGTTATTTTAGTGAGTAGTATGTGAGTTTGGGTGGGTTACTAAAATAATGGTTATTTTAGTGAGTAGTATGTGAGTTTGGGTGGGTTACCAAAATAGCGGTTATTTTAGTGAGTGGTATGTGAGTTTTAGTGGGTTACTAAAATAGCGGTTATTTTAGTGAGTAGTATGTGCGTTTTGTTGGGTGCCCAAAATAGCGGTTATTTTAGTGATATGAATTTGGGTGCCTTGGTAATAGGATAATAGTGTTTATTTTAATGTAAACGAGTGAATTAAGTTGCATTGCCGAAAGAGCTATTAGTTTAGGGGGTAAAGAAAGTGGAAAGGATGTACTTAGCAAGGTGGCTGTGGTAATGCCAAATAAAATGTTAAAATAATAAGTATAAGTAGCGCTTAATAAAGGGACATTGAGATTATGCATTGGACTAGGAGTAACAAATGAATTGTGTGGTACCGAGCGAGAGGTATCACCATCTTCATCATCATGTGACATACTGGTTGGCGTAGGCGATCATGTCCTTCCACAATCTTCTATCTAAGCGGTGCATCGTAACAGTTCCTCTTGTTGGCTGACTGTTTTCCATGGCATGACACCAAGATATCCAGAATTTTCTCTTTTTGTCGTCCGCGATCTCTCTTTCCTTTCACAATCTTAGTAAAGTAAAGTACCCCGGTCACGCGAAGTGGCGTATATGGAATATGATGATAGTGACCATAAATTTTACAGACCTTCAGCACATGATTTTTGGGGTAATGTGGTCGGTATTACGCCCGTGCCGCTTTACTTTCCTAGAAAAAAATCCGGTACTCATTAAAGGCTGGGTGAACCCGGAAGCCGTCGATTGGGATCGAACCTGACCTCTTGTCCTTTGTAGTCCAGTTCACTAACCACTGAGCTATCGCGGCTCGACAGTAGATGGTGATAAAACATACTGAATGACGGTAGGTGGTGTTAAAATAGACTGAGTGAAGATAGATGGTGTTAAAGAAGACTGAGTGATGGTAGATGGTGTTAAAATTGACTGAGTGATGGTAGTTGGTGTTAAAATAGACTGTGTCATGGTAGATGGTGTTAAAATAGACTGAGTGAAGATAGATGGTGTTAAAATAGACTGAGTGATGGTAGATGGTGTTAAAATAGACTGAGTGATGGTAGATGGTGTTAAAATAGACTGTGTGATGGTAGATGGTGTTAAAATAGACTGAGTGATGGTAGATGGTGTTAAAATAGACTGAGTGATGGTAGATGGTGTTAAAATAGACTGAGTGATGGTAGGTGGTGTTAAAATAGACTGAGTGATGGTAGATGGTGTTAAAATAGACTGAGTGATGGTAGATGGTGTTAAAATAGACTGAGTGATGGTAGATGGTGTTAAAATAGACTGAGTGATGGTAGGTGGTGTTAAAATAGACTGAGTGATGGTAGCTGGTGTTAAAATAGACTGAGTGATGGTAGATGGTGTTAAAATAGACTGAGTGATGGTAGATGGTGTTAAAATAGACTGAGTGATGGTAGATGGTGTTAAAATAGACTGAGTGCTGGTAGGTGGTGTTAAAATAGACTGAGTGATGGTAGATGGTGTTAAAATAGACTGAGTGATGGTAGATGTGTTAAAATAGACTGACTGAGTGATGGTTGGATGGTGTTAAAATAGACTGAGTGATGGTAGGTGGTGTTAAAATAGACTGAGTGATGGTAGGTGGTGTTAAAACATACTGAGTGATGGTAGATGGTGTTAAAATAGACTGAGTGATGGTAGATGGTGTTAAAACAGACTGAGTGATGAGTAGGTGTGGTGTTAAAATAGACTGAGTGATGGTAGGTGGTGTGAAAACATACTGAATGACGGTAGGTGGTGTTAAAATAGACTGAGTGATGGAAGATGGTGTTAAAAAGACTGAGTGATGGTAGGTGGTGTTAAAACATACTGAATGACGGTAGGTGTTGTTAAAATAGACTGAGTGTGGTAGATGGTGTTAAAATAGACTGAGTGATGGTAGATGGTGTTAAAATAGACTGAATGATGGTAGATGGTGTTAAAATAGACTAAGTGATGGTAGATGGTGTTAAAACATACTGAATAACGGTAGGTGGTGTTAAAATAGACTGAGTGATGGTAGGTGGTGTTAAAACATACTGAATGACGGTAGGTTTTGTTAAAATAGACTGAGTGGTGGTAGATGGTGTTAAAATAGACTGAGTGATGGTAGATGGTGTTAAAATAGACTGAGTGATGGTAGATGGTGTTAAAATAGACTGAGTGATGGTAGATGGTGTTAAAATAGACTGAGTGATGGTAGATGGTGTTAAATTAGACTGAGTGATGGTAGGTGGTGTTAAAATAGACTGAGTGATGGTAGATGGTGTTAAAATAGACTGAGTGATAGTAGATGGTGTTAAAATAGACTGAGTGATGGTATATGGTGTTAAAATAGACTGAGTGATGGTAGTTTGTGTTAAAATAGACTGAGTGATGGTAGCTGGTGTTAAAATAGACTGAGTGATGGTAGGTGGTGTTAAAATAGACTGAGTGATGGTAGATGGTGTTAAAAAAGACTGAGTGATGGTAGATGGTGTTAAAACATACTGAATGAATGTAGGTGTTGTTAAAATAGACTTAGTGATGGTAGGTAGTGTTAAAACATACTGAATGACGGTAGGTTTTGTTAAAATAGACTGAGTGATGGTAGGTGGTGTTAAAATAGACTGAGTGCTGGTAGGTGGTGTTAAAATAGACTGAGTGATGGTAGATCGTGTTAAAATAGACTGAGTGATGGTAGATGGTGTTAAAATAGACTGAGTGATGGTAGATGGTGTTAAAATAGACTGAGTGATGGTATTTGGTATTAAAATAGACTGAGTGATGGTAGGTGGTGTTAAAATAGTCTGAGTGATGGGTAATGGTGTTAAAATAGACTGAGTGATGGTAGATGGTGTTAAAATAGACTGAGTGATGGTAGATGGTGTTAAAATAGACTGAGTGATGGTAGGTGGTGTTAAAATAGACTGAGTGATGGTAGGTGGTGTTAAAATAGACTGAGTGATGGTTGGTGGTGTTAAAATAGACTGAGTGATGGTAGGTGGTGTTAAAATAGACTGAGTGATGGTAGGTGGTGTTAAAATAGACTGAGTGCTGGTAGGTGTTGTTAAAATAGACTGAGTGATGGTAGATGGTGTTAAAACATACTGAATGAATGTAGGTGTTGTTAAAATAGACTTAGTGATGGTAGATGATGTTAAAACTTACTGAATGACGGTAGGTGGTGTTAAAATAGACTGAGTGAAGGAAGATGGTGTTAAAAAAGACTGAGTGATGGTAGGTGGTGTTAAAACATACTGAATGACGGTAGGTGGTGTTAAAATAGACTAAGTGATGGTAGATGGTGTTAAAACATACTGAATGACGGTAGGTGGTGTTAAAATAGACTGAGTGATGGTAGGTGGTGTTAAAACATACTGAATGACGGTAGGTTTTGTTAAAATAGACTGAGTGATGGTAGATGGTGTTAAAATAGACTGAGTGATGGTAGATGGTGTTAAAATAGACTGAGTGATGGTAGATGGTGTTAAAATAGACTGAGTGACGGTAGGTGGTTTTAAAATAGACTGAGTGATGGTAGATGGTAACAAAACCAATTAAATGATGGCAAGTAGTTATTTGATATATTCGTTAACTAAAACCGTCTTCTCCCAATAGATGGATCTTTTGATACAGAAGACCTAGTATTGCAGTATTAGGATGGACAAAGTCTAACCCCTACAGCAGAATCGAGAAAATAAGTAAAATCTTTGTAATCAGCCATTTAATATTCTTGGATCTGAGAGGTTACAAGAGGTTGTTCTTGATTCAATAACATACCAATAATTATCAAAAGTAAAAAGAATTATTGTTTTTTGCTCTGCGAGAGGGCCACAAGATCATATTATGTTAAAACCAAAAAGACCGAAGCACAGACTAATGATGTCACTAAAATTCTCTAGTATGGGAGAGCTGGGATTTCTCAGAAGAATGTTGAAAGTTTCCTGAACAGCTAAAAAGACCAATGGGGAATTTCTCAAAGAGGCCAGCACAAAAAGGCAGCTCCTAAAAACACATCAGAAACAATCAACATTTTTCGGGCACATCATGAGAAGAGGAAAGTTGGAATACTTGGTGGTTGCAACTGGCAAAATAAGAGGAAAGAGAGATCGCGGACGACAAAGAGAGAAACTACTAGATAGTTTAGTGTCATTGCATGGCAAATAGTCAACAACAGAACTGATACGATACACTGTAGATAGTAGATTGTGGAAGACGTGATCGTCTACGCCAACCCATATGGCACGTGATGATGATCTTCTTTTCTTCCTCTTCTAGCTAAGTGGGAGAATATGAACTAATGAAATGTTCACTTTACAAGGGAAGCTTCAACACAATCTCACCCTTTTCAAAAAGTCAACACTCAACACACCATGTTCTGAGTGCCTCAGAAACTCGAGGGCTTGTACTGGTCTCATAATTTCTACGAATTTCCTTTAACAGAAAACGATATCACTGTCGCCTTCATCCACACCAACAGAGGAACAACAACAGAGGAACTACAACAGAGGAACAGCAACAGCACTTATGGACCAGTATCTCGCAAAGCGTCAACTGATCTGGCACAATAATAGCATCAGATGGAAAATGCACCACTGAAATAAAAAGCAGAACAGCTCAGGTCAAAATAGCATTTCAGAAAATGAAAAACGTCTTTTGCAAGAAGTCTTTGTCACAGAAGTGAGAATGAGAGTTCCAACGCGCTATATAGAGTCAATTCTAACTTATGGAAGTGAATCATGGACAGTAGACTAACATATGAAACGACGATTAGAGGCACAGAGATAGGATTTTTCAGAAGAATGTTGAGAGTTCCATGGACATCTAAAAAGAAGAAACGAGGAATTTCTCAAAGAGGCCAACACAAAAAGGAAGTTCCTAAGATACATCAGAAAGAAAAAAATCAACATTTGTTTACACATCATAAGGTTAGGAAAGTTGGAATACTTGGTTACAACTGACAAAATACAGCAAAATAAAGATCGCAGGCGACAAGGAGAGAAAATACTGGATAGCTTGGTATCATGTCGCGGAGAACAACCAACAACAGAAGTGATATGATTCAATGTTAATAAAAAAAAATTGTAGCAGGACATGATCGCCCACGCCATCGCTATAGTACACGATGATGTTCCACAAAATTGTGAAATAAAAGTTAAAAAAATATATTTTAGGAATCTTCTTCAAAGACAGCAATAAAAGCATTGACTTCCATCTGCAACAACATAATTCCCTGCTCACTGCAGCATTTAAACACAAATAAAATAGAATCGGTAATTCGACAACTGGATTACATACAATAAAAGACACTAACTAGGACGTTTCAGTTCTCGAAATCAGACATCTGTCCCAGATGAAGACCTTTCGGTCGAAACGTTGGTTCTTTGTTTAATTTTCTTTCTTCTTAAAGCTGAAAAAAAAACCTACGCCCCTATTTTTTATTTTATTGTATTTAATCCGGCTTTCCCACAATCCTATATGGTATTCACCTTTATTCAAATGACAGCTTAATCGCTTTACTGCAAATAAAGATGCGTTTACAATTAAGCCGAAGTTTCGTTGTTGTTACTATTAACGTTCTTAAAAATAATCAAATCCACAACTTAGTGTGTATCTGTGTTAGTCATGTGTCATATCTTTGTGTGTGCATGTCTGGGTTAGGGATATCTCATATCTTTGTGTGCATGTTTATGTTAGTCATATCTCATATCTTTGTGTGTGCATGTTTGTGTTTGACACATCTCATATCCTTGTGTGTGCATGGCTATGTAAGTCACATCTCATATCTTTGTGTGTGCACGCCTATGTTAGTCATATCTTATATCTTTGTGTGTATGTCTATGTTAGGTATGTGTCATATTTTTGTGTGTGCATGTCTATGTCAGTCATATTTCATATCTTTATGTGCATGTCTATGTTATTCATTTGTCATATATCTTGATGTGTGTCGGTGTTAGTCATGTCTCGTATCGCTGTGTACATGTCTGTGTTATTCACATCTCATATATTTGTGTGTGCATGTCTGTGTTAGTCACCTCTAGTGACTCGGGCAGATGGTGCTCGTAAACCTGGGAGGGCAGACCATCTAAGGGCAGAATTCCCCTACATAAAAGACAATCTGCTGCCTTGCAGGAAGATTGGGGACAATCAAAGGCTAAGGAAAGCGAACCTGAATAAAATGCTGGCTGAAATCGGATGCACTGGGCCACTGGCACAGAACACAGTGCAACGTATTAACGGGTGTTCAGTCAGAGTTGATCTGGCAGACTCTAAATGTGATGTTCTGTCTGTGGGGGCGATCAACACACTTAACCTGACAGCTGACTTCATGTGAGAGTCTGGAATCCTACTCTGATTGAGTCCTGATCGCAGAGAAGAGAGAGAGAGAGAGAGAGAGAGAGAGAGAGAGAGAGAGAGAGAGAGATCCACTACAAAAATAATATAATAAGTAAAAAACTTGAACTATCTTGTGTTCTATTTCTGCCAGCATTTAAATACTTCTAATCACCGTCTTTAATTGTGATCCCCACGGTCGTAGGTGTGATCATGTCTCTTTTTCTGCCACTTTTGTATAAAACCTCGGTAGCTGAGCGGTTAGTGTGCTTGCATCCTGACCAGAAGGGTCCTTGTTCGAATCCCAGCAGTGGCGGATTTTTTTTTCGGATTGACAAGCCACTGGGGTTTACCCAGCCTCTGAAAATAGGCACCAGAGATTTTTCTGGGATTTTAAGGCAGCCTAGTGTGATACCGACCTCATCACCCCAAGATTGTGTCGTGGTCATAGATAAATATGGTCACTAACACCAAATTCCCCATAAGTCAAGCAAGGCGTGGAGGGAACTTTTACTTTTCATTTTATTGTTTTGTATATGCTCTGCTGTTCATCTATGCTGTTAAACTGTCTGGTATTTTATTTGTCACTGTTTTTCTCGCTTCTCTTACAATCTGTCTTTTCCCAGTTAAATTAATTTGTTTATTTCAAGGTAAGTGTTCACGGAGAAATACTACAATGTTGACTATCTACTATTAATAAGTAAACAGACATTAAGTAAACCAACAATTTATAAATGTTACTGGTTTGCATCTTATATTACGTTCTAGGACTACAAAATAAGCAAATACATAAAGGCTATCCCTGGTTAGAAAAGGCTGAGAACCGCTCTAGCCTGACAGTATAGATGAGTGTATTTTTTAGGTTGAGTGACACACGTTGAAGTTTTAGTTGTGGGAATAAACGTGATTTTGGTTAAGGCTCCCAGGCATGTCAAGGGAATTATTAATCGATCGACTTCACTAAACGCATCATATTTTGGAGTCCTGGCAGATAACATAGGACTTTCAACGGAAACACTATACACAGCAAATCTTTACTTCCTTGTTGGTGATGTCAGAGCTATTACATTTATCAAAATTCAACACGCGCGTATACACAATAGAACCTGCAATTTTCTTTAATTTTTTATCTCCTTTTTCACTCTCTTCCATTATTTCTTGCAAAACTTCATAATTTGTTATTTTGTTAAAATCACTTTTTCCCCTAGCTTGACTTTTCTTGCTATAGATCCGCTTTCTCATTCTTCATTTTTAATTCAACTATACTTTGCCTTATTCTTATTTTTCTCCCCCTTTTATCATATCTTCATTCTTTCACATACTCATGTATTTCTCTTTGCTTCCTTGCTTCCTTGCTTCCTTCCTTCCTTCCTCAATCCCTTCTTCTTAATTTCTTTCTTTCTTTCTTTCTTTCTTTCTTTCTTTCTTTCTTTCTTTCTTTCTTTCTTCTTTCTTCTTTCTTTCTTTCTTTCTTTCTCTCTATCTCTCTCTCCTTCCCTCTCTTTCTTCATTCCTTCATTTCTGTTGTCCTTCTGTTGTTGACTTAAAGCTTCGGAGGAGTAATGAGATATGTTATAATTTAATTTGTCTGCAGATGTTGTATTGCTTATTACTTTAGTCATTTTCCGTTACGATGAATCGTTTCTGGGTGTAAACGGACGCTGTGAGAATATAAGTCCTTTGATCTTGCATATGTTTCATCTTGCCTATGTCTTTATTTTTGTCTATCTCTCTCTTCGTTGGTCTCCCTCTTGTTCTCTGTCCTGATATTTTGAGGCATAAACCTTTTGATGTTGTTTTGTCTGGTTTCATTGTTACCAAGGGTCGTAATCATTTCATTTCCTCATTGGCTTCTTATATATCCTTTCCCCAATTTTGTTTTTCTTTTCGTTTTCTCCTCTTTATTAGCAAGCTTCTATTTTTATTTATTCTTACTGTCATGCTGTCTACCTATTCATCTTTCTCTGCAAACTTAGTGTATTGCTAATATAGAACATTATGTAATAATTTACAAATGGACTGTTGTATGCGTAAACTCATTCTAATTCTGCAACTATTCTCCATCTCATATTTGTATGTGTGCACGTGCATGTATATGAGCATATTTCTGGTCTACTTACAAATCATCGCGTTGTTTGACCTCAGTCTTAAATACTCTAGATAAGCCGTTATTTAAAAGGTACAAACGTAATGTGCTCTACACTTCAGATATTTCACTGAAAGAAGCAAAATTGAAATATCTGAATATCTTACTACAAACACATGCCGATGTTTGGAATATAAGACCTGTAAAATCACTATAAACGATATCAAGAGTAGACAGATCTTTAAAGGAGGGAAAAAATAGTGAATATCAAAATATAAAAACGAATGTTCGGAAGCTACAAGGAATGCCAGCGTCAAATATTAACCTTGTGGCGATAATTGAGCAAACGTTCAGAGTAAGCAAATCAAATTGTACGTGTACACATACACGTAGCCGCTAAGGAGTGCAGCTTAGTTTAGCTTAGTATAGTTTAATTTCATCAGCTTAGTTTAGTTTAATTTAGCTGACAGGTCACCCTCATTGCTCATCGGAGAAGTCCGTGAGAGCTGCGATCTCCTGCCTCGAAATATGTCCCTAAACAAGGTTACAATCACTATACAAACAAACATTATTCGTCAGATTTTTCTTGCTCTGTGCTCAATGACCGAATGAAGGCAGCCAAGCAATCTAATTTCCTTGCTTCTGTTTTAGGTTCGACATCAGTTTACGCCAACAACGTCATTTCATCATCATCATGTGTCATACTGGTTGACGTAGAGGATCATCTCATTCCACAATCTTCTATCCACCGTGCATCGTATGAATTCTGTTGTTGACCGTTTTCCATGCAATGACACTAAGCTATCTAGTATTTTCTCTCTTTGTCGTCCGCTATTTCTCTTACCCTGTATTTTGCCAGTTGTAACCAAGTATTCTCAATTTCCTCTTCTCATGATGTGCCCAAAAACTGTTGATTGTTTCTTTCTGATATTTTTTAGGAGTTCCTTTTTTTGTGTTGGCCTCTTTGAGAACTTTCTCATTGGTCCTTTTAGCTGTCCTGGAACTTTAAACATTCTCCTGAGAAATCCCATCTCTTTAGCTTCTAAACGTCTTTTCATTTGTTTGTCTGCTGTGCAACGTTTTTTTAGAATTACGATTCTTTGCTGGTGTCGCTGGAAAATCTCTCATGAAGTGAACATCACCTACAAGTGTCCCACATGGCAATCTCAGTTTGAAAAAAAAATTGGTGATATTTATTATTGTAAGATAGTAGGAATTTTTCTTCTTTTAAATTGTACGCCGGCAAAGACATACCGTTTGCTATTGTCTAATTTCAACTGTTAAATGTTAATGAACCTGAATACAGAAGTTAGTTTATACTATTCGGCTGGGATAAGATTAGATACGCAATCCCAACTATTTTCACATCTCTCTCTCTCTCTCTCTCTCTCTCTCTCTCTCTCTGCGATCAGGACTCAATCAGAGTAGGATTCCAGACTCCCACATGAAGTCAGCAGTCAGGTTAAGTGTGTTGATCGCCCCCACAGACAGAACGTCACATTTAGAGTCCGCCAGATCCACTCTGACTGAACACCCGTTAATACTTTGCACTGTGTTCTGCGCCAGTATACTTTGACATAAGGAAAAACAACAATAGATACAGTGTATTTCAGAATGGGTACCTACTGGTTGGGAGGTGCGATCACCCAAACTTCTAAGCTACAGCTACCTTCATTGGACAATAACAACCAAATGCCATCAAATACTCTGTCCATGCTCATTCTTCGAAAGGTGGCCCAATACTAGTCTGAAGTGTTGGAAACAAAACTGTTCATAATCGTGATCTCTTTGGCATGTTTTTATTTCAAAGAAAACTGGCGCGGAGAAAGGACAGTGAAAGGACATGTCAAATCCACTATAAAACAAGTCTTTGAAATAACTTACAAGACGAGGATAATGAATAATAAAATACAGTGAAAATAAATGCCAATAACCACATAGAAACCATTTTTGATGTTATTTTTTCACTTGAATTATTCCAAAACATATTCAAATTAGTCCAAAACTTTTTTTTTTATAAGGACATTTATATGTAAAGCTTCAAAAAGCCAAATGCAAGACCAGCCATACAAGTAACATAACATTATAAATGATGTTTGTGCAATTTTAAAAGTATTGTAAAATTGCTTTCATTACTGTATAGCTCCTCCCTCCCTCCCTCCCCCCCCCCTCTCTCTCTCTTTCTTTCACTCTAGTATGAGTTCTTCTCATAATAAATTGTTGTTTGATTTTCACTATTCTCTTCCTGACTTATATATACATATATAACATTAAATCGCGATTTGTTCCGGATATGCTGTATTTAATTTTTATAAACACATAAATACATTTATTTGTTTTGTAAAATTGTTTCACATTTTTAAAAGAAAGCACACAAACACACAATGGAGCAGGCTAAACATGAGAAGTCGATGTGCAGTGAGAGACACCACATTTGGAAATGAGGAGGAAAAATATCTAAAACAAAGCAAATTAAAATTAAGAATCGGCAAGACCGAACTAAACAGTTCAATTAAACTTTAATTTGAAAACGTACTTCTAAATGATAAAAAAATAGATTAATTGATAAATCAAGCACCAAAAAAAAAAAAAAATATAAAACGTGCAACAAAACAGACGGGAAGGGAATGGATCGGGACTCAATTTTTCCCTGTTTTGCACCAAAATCTCCGGCTTGATAATATTTCCGCTGTCCCGTGATCCGGCCAAACTTGTTTCTGATCGCCAAATTTCCTTGCTTTTCACTTTCGCGCCCCCTCTCCCCTTCATGCATAATGAAATGAGTAAAGGAAAAAAAAATATTTCTGACAATTTAATCTCTCTTTTAAAAAATATTTCAACCCAGATAAAACTGTTTTCTAAAGCTATTAAGCGAATTGAGGGGCAAAAATGTCCACAGGTTTGAAAGTTTAACAGAAAAGAAAAACATCTTCTCATCAGGAAGATTAGAACAAAAAATATGCTCGGGCGCTGTAAGGCTAAATTAGAAATTAAAAGCAATCACGGCGTTTGATAATTTTTCAGCTGATATGAAAGTCTGTGATCGTAATTTTGCTGAAGACGAAATTGTAGGAATTGAAATCACGTGGGGGCGAAGGCTCTTGACAGCAGCTGAAGGTAGACAGTGACTCATAGCTGATGGTTTACGCCATAACTATTCAGACCTTACTCCACCTCCTCGTGGTCCACCTAGTAACAGACTAACTATTCTAGTCTAACCAAGTGTGTAGAAGTCGATAGGGAAGGCACGTCGGTACTCAAAAATGCTGCGATGAAGTCGGATGTGTTCGGCCGAAAAGCACAGTTCTACTGCACAACAAAAAGATAATGCAATTTACACCCACTTAACGGCCATTAAGGGTGGATGACACAGATGTATAACTACTCCTGTAGTCATCTAGTGAAACAAAACTAACGAAATAAAGTAATACAGGAGAAGATATCGTTGTTGGAGAGATAGGTTACATCCGTGTTTAACTAGCCAGAAACGTGCGCTCACCGAAAGAACCATCGAGAATTTATTTGATCATTTTGATCATTATTTATGTTGCCCTGTATCATATAAAGTGTGATATAAATATTCAAAAAACTAGCCAACAAACTAGATAAGCAACAAATAAGCCAAGTAACTAACTTAACAATCAGCAAAGTAAGTAGATCACCAAGCAACCAATCGGTTAACCAAGAACTCATAAAACAACCAACAAACGAACAAAGAAATCAAGTAAATAGCTTATCAACAAAGCAAACAAAAAATTAACTAATCGTCAAAGCAACAGAAAAAAAAACAAAGTTAAAAAAAAAATTAACCAAAACCAGCCAATAAATTAATTAATCGAGCTATCTAAAGAGCTATTTAGCTATACGCCACCTGATTCACTAACTAACATTCATTTTATTTTGTTTTATCAATCGATTTTTTTTTTCATTTAGTAAAACTATTTTATTTAAAAGTTTAATTTAATAGGTCAATTCTGTTGTGCAGAACCTCAGTTTAAATTTGTTTATTTTAGTTATTTTACTGCCACAGTTCCAAATGCGGATGTTGTTGGTGTTTCTTTTTAAAAAATCCTTTTTCACTGCACATTTACGTGTATGTGCACTTCGTTTAACAAATTTGAAACAAGTTTACGAAACAAATAAATGTATTTAAGTTTAGATGTCACTTTGGACAATCTTAACTGACTGACTTACACAAGCTCCAATTAATAAAAAAAGGACCGAACCGTATATTTCCAGAATCGTGTACAGCTTTTTTGTTAAACTGATGACATTGATATTTCTCAATGTTAGTAATGGTAGCCCAGTTGTGTTAGTGTAGTAAAATATCTTGTGTTTTATACTGTCAGTTTTTCCCTTGTCAAAAATGTTTACCATTCATGTTGTATATATTACAATAAGTAGTTTATAAAAGGGAAGAGCTCTTTAGAGTACATTCGCACTAAATGGTGTATGAGAAGTATAGTGTTACTGTCCATATTGTTCAATAAATATGGAAACATGTATTTTATCAGTATCTTACCAGGACATAAATTTATATGAAATCATCAAACGATTTTAACACATAAAAATTAATGAAAGTGGCTCTCCTCAACGGAAAAATATCACTCTGGTAAAAGTGGCAGAAATACTGTTAAGTTGTTCCTTATGTATCTATGTACATACATTCTTACTATTTCCTTTTTAAGTTTATCTGCTTGTAGATTGTGTATGATATCTCAATTAGTTTCAAAGTGATCTTAACGTAAAGTATAGCAACTCAATGGAACACAAGCAAAATGTGCGAGGGGAGAAATTATAGAGAACAATATCTGAGAATTAGAAAAAAAGATGCCACTAACATTGAAATAATGTTGCTTTTTGACGTTCTTCCCAAGGCTTTAATGCTTCCGATTTACGTCTTTTTTTCTGTAATGAATTTATGATGAATTTATGAGAGACAGATATGATTTTAACATAATTTAATCAATTATTGAAAGTTTAATTAACATAAGTAACATTGTGTTGAAACAGTAAATATAAAAGAAGATGAGAAATTAATGGATTTGTTTGTGTAAGTGTTACTTTATGTTTTTATTATTGTAATACTATTTTTGAGATTAATACGAATCCATCTAGCATAACGCAGAATATATTTTGTGTTAATTCCGCTTAGAACTAATAAATCGTAAAAGAACATTTGATGTGATGGTGGTGCACACAGTATCTGTTTGATTCATAGATGAATCAAGAAAAAGCGAGTGAAAGTTGGTGTTCTGAAGGAGAAGGATTTTCCTAGATAGAGGAAAATGGTGCTCGAGGAGAAAGATTGAACTTGGATGTATAAAGAAAAAATGGTGATTATGGGTGAAAGATTGTGTTAGAGAAATATAAATTGTGTTTTAATGTGAAAATTTGTGTTTCTTCTTTCTTCTTCTTTTCTCTTTCACTGATACCTAAAAGGTGTCGTGGTTTATATCATTTGTCGTTCTTGTGCTGCTCGTATTGTTTGAATTAGTGATTTTCCTTTGTTGTTACATGTCTCTGTCACTGCATCTATCCATCTTCTTCTGGGTCTTCCTCTTCGTCTTTTTCCATGCATTCTTGAGAAGAACGCCCTTGATGGTGATTGGTAAGGATTCATTCTGACCAAGTGGCCAAACCATTTAAATTGTTGTTGTTCTATATATTCTTGGCAGGGTTTTGTTCCTACTATTTTTCTGATGGTTTCATTTGGTATTCTATCTCCGGACTTCCGGTGTGTGACTGTGCTGGCAAAACGACACATTTTTCGATGGGAGTCAAATGCAAGTTATAAGTGAATTTCAATGCCCGTAGAAAAAGAAATTCAAGCGTTCTTGTGCTATTTCAAAAAATTGTGTTTGATGGTGAAAAATAAGTGGTGTTTACGGGTGTAAGATCGGGTTTTTACTGTGAAAAAAGTGGTGTTTACGGGCGAAAGATCGTGTTTGATAGTGAAAGATCGTGTTTGATAGTGAAAGATCGTGTTAGATAGTGAAAGTGAGCGTTTGATAGTGAAAGATCGTGTTTGATAGTGAAATATCATGTTTGATAGTGAAAGATCATGTTTGATAGTGAAAGATCGTGTTTGATAGTGAAAGATCGTGTTAGATAGTGAAAGATCGTGTTTGATAGTGAAATATCATGTTTGATAGTGAAAGATCATGTTTGATAGTGAAAGATCATGTTTGATAGTGAAAGATCGTGTTTGATAGTGAAAGATCGTGTTTGATACTGAAAGATCGTGTTTGATAGTGAAATATAGCGTTTGATAGTCAAAGATCGTGCTTGATAGTGAAAGATCGCGTTTGATCATGAAAGATCATGTTTGATAGTGAAAGATCGTTTTTAATAGTGAAAGATCATGTTTGATAGTGAAAGATCGTGTTTGATAGTGACAGAAACTGCTTGATAGTGAAAGATCGTGTTTGATAGTCAAAGATCGTGTTTGATAGTGAAAGATCGTGTTTGATAGTGACAGAACCTGCCTGATAGTGAAAGATCGTGTTTGATAGTCAAAGATCGTGTTTGATAGTAAAAGATCGTGTTTGATAGTGACAGAACCTGCCTGATAGTGAAAGATCGTGTTTGATAGTCAAAGATCGTATTTGATAGTGAAAGATCGTGTTTGATAGTCAACAATCGTGTTTGATAGTGAAAGATCGTGTTTGATAGTGACAGAACCTGCCTGATAGTGAAAGATCGTGTTTGATAGTGACAGAACCTGCCTGATAGTGAAAGATCGTGTTTGATAGTCAAAGATCGTGTTTGATAGTGAAAGATCGTGTTTGATAGTCAAAGAAAAGTGGTGTTTACGGGTGAAAAATTGTGTTTTAATGTAAATGAAGGATGGTATGGAATAGCTGGGAAGGAGAAGTGAAAAATGATATGTTGTTAAAGAAGAGCAGAAGATATACAATAAAGACAGAAACTGCTAGAGAGAGTTTGAGTGTGAGGAAACAACAGGAGAGAATGAGAGAAGAGTTTAGGAATTAAGTGAGAGATGGACCAACAAAATGAATCATTTCGGCATAAATTTGATAGGAAAAACGTGGACAAAACACGTCGAGAAACGAACGATACTCCCTCCTAGTGTGTGTGGATAAAACACGTCGAGAAACAAACGATACTCCCTCCTAGTGTGTGTGGACAAAACACGTCGAGAAACGAACGATACTCCCTCCTAGTGTGTGTGGACAAAACACGTCGAGAAACGAACGATACTCCCTTCTAGTGTGTTAATAATTAATGGTCGAAGAGAAAACGTGTTAACATATTTCATGCGACGAATAAAAAGTTCACCCTTTTCTTAGAAAGTCTGGTACTCATGTACAGTACTGCCGTCATTTTTCGTAGACGAACCGTGGCCATTTGACTTGCTAATCATGTACTCTAACTGATAGACCACGTCAACACTCATTCATTTGGGAAGCAACACCTTTCGCCTGCCCTACCCACTCAGCACATTTGCTCGAATTTACTTTTCTCGCACTGACTCATCGATCAATTTCTCCTCAAGCTGGGACATCGATCAGCGGCAATAAATCGATACTACAGAACAATAATCTAACCACGTTGCGTGCTAGTGTTATGACTGGATCGATATTTCTGGTAATGAAGCAGGTTTTCGTTTTTCCATGACGTATCGATATGACATTTAAGATTGACCTTGTATAGGAAATTTAAACGGTATAGGTATTGAACAGGTTTTCAGTTTCAAAAATACATTGATTCTCTTTGCCGTTGGTTGATTTCTAAAATATGCGTTTGTTTTTATTTCTCCATAACAAAGACTCGTAAGAAGTAACTTTGATAATGTTTATCGTTATTTTAAAATATTTATAGCGTTAATAAAGTTTCGAAGCAGTAAAAGAGTTCTTGAAGCAATTTCTAACCATTCATGTCGTCTTTAGATTGAAGGACAAGATCTGTACGTTAGTAAATAAATCCAATATAACAATTCATGCTATTTAACAATGATTCTTAGAAATGCGTACCTACTTTCTTCTTACCGGCTCTAAAAATGAGATTGTTTGGAATGATACTAGAATATCTCACAGAGATCGTGTCAGTAGCCAGGATATGCGCAACAGAATCCAACGATTCACAACAATAATTCAAATATTCCCGTCAACGGTAAAAGAACGACAATAAAAATGGTACGGACATGTTACAAGACCTACAGACAAATAGCAATTCCACAGGCAAGATAAAAGAAAACAAGGTAGACAAGAAGGAGCAACGTATCAGAAAGCGGTTTTTAATTGTGAAGTTTATAAGAAACTAGTGTAGATGTCATCACAAGTTTTCTAACGACAGTCATAGTAGCAGGATTGATGAATGGACACAACTCTTTGATGCAGCATATCTCTCACACGCACTAGTTTAAAGAATACATTTTTGCAGACGCGATTTTTTAGCTCTCAATTGCACTGGGTGCTGTTTCTTTATCGGTGCTTTTATCAGAGGGAAGAGAAACGTGTTTCACCATCGTCAAATCGCATTTACTTTGCAGAACGTTGCATTCGCCACAGGTTGAATGAAAAAATGTCTGTCTCTAGCCAGATCTCCCACAGAACGTTGCATTCGCCACAGGTTGAATGAAAAAATGTCTGTCTCTAGCCAGATCTCCCACAGAACGTTGCATTCGCCACAGGTTGAATGAAAAAATGTCTGTCTCTAGCCAGATCTCCCACAGAACGTCGCATTCGCCACAGGTTGAATGAAAAAATGTCTGTCTCTAGCCAGATCTCCCACAGAACGTTGCATTCGCCACAGGTTGAATGAAAAAATGTCTGTCTCTAGCCAGATCTCCCACAGAACGTTGCATTCGCCACAGGTTGAATGAAAAAATGTCTGTCTCTAGCCAGATCTCCCACAGAACGTTGCACTCGCCACAGGTTGAAAAAAGAATTTCTGTCTCTAGCCAGATTTCCCACTTCTTCTGTCGTCATGTTCAAAGTCTCTTTGATGTCTCAAAAACAACCTTCCTCTTAGTCTATTCCTGATGTCAACGATTAGTGTGTGTTTAACACAATATCGTGTGTTTAAAAATGAAAAGTGTTTAATAACATGGACATAGAAAATATAAAGTTTTGCCTGCGGTACTCGAAATGAATGTCATACATTTGAAACAACGAATTCAACATAATTTTTGTTGTTGGAGTTTAAGCTATTTTTACAGAAATGTGATGTGTCAGAAAAGGGCATGGAATGACCAGAAGAGACAGAATGAGAAAATATTACAAGATATTGAGCCAATTATAGACTCCTTACAGAAACCACAAATAAACAGGTTTGCCCATGTAGAAAGAATGTTACGTGATTTCTTATCACACAAAACATTTATTATAAGAGAAGAAAACACACTTAACCTGACGGCTGACTTCATGTGAGAGTCTGGAGTCCTGGAGTCCTGATCGCAGAGAGAGAGAGAGAGAGAGAGAGAGCGATAAGAGAAGAAGGGATAAGAGCAAGAGCCATATACAGAGTAAGATGGACAGACTCTAAGGAAACTCTACAATATCAATTGACATTGATAGAAGCTGCCAAATATGTGAGAACCGAAACTGTGCATCTCCCTCAACACCTGAGCGGTTACAAGAGGAAGTGAAAAGTAGCAAGAAAAAGTAGATTATTAGAAAACTAGCTTGATCTCCTACTAATATGCATTGTAGATGTCAAATAATACCTCTTACAAAGTAGGTTGATGTTCTATCATGCAATATAGATGTGAAATAATCCCTTTAATAAGATAGATTTGTTTCTTTTAATACACTGTAGAGGTCAAATGATGCCTTTTACACGACAGGTTGGTTTTATATCATGTAATGTAGAGGTCAATTGATACCTTTTACACGACAGGTTGGTTTTATATCATGTAATGTAGAGGTCAAATGATGCCTTTTACACGACAGGTTGGTTTTATATCATGTAATGTAGAGGTCAATTGATACCTTTTACACGACAGGTTGGTTTTATATCATGTAATGTAGAGGTCAATTGATACCTTTTACACGACAGGTTGGTTTTATATCATGTAATGTAGAGGTCAATTGATACCTTTTACACGACAGGTTGGTTTTATATCATGTAATGTAGAGGTCAATTGATACCTTTTACACGACAGGTTGGTTTTATATCATGTAATGTAGAGGTCAATTGATACCTTTTACAAGATAGGTTGTTTTTCTATCATGTAATGTAGAGGTCAATTGATACCTTTTACACGACAGGTTGGTTTTATATCATGTAATGTAGAGGCCAATTGATACCTTTTACAAGATAGGTTGGTTTTCTATCATGTAATGTAGAGGTCAATTAATACCTTTTACAAGATAGGTTGGTTTTCTATCATGTAATGTAGAGGTCAAATGATGCCTTTTACAAGAGAGGTTGATTTTTTTATAATCATACTTTGTAAATATAAAATAATGCATTTTTCAAGTTAGCTTGATTTCCTACTGCCATACACTGTTGATGTTGAAAAGTACCATTTACAACATCAACGTTATGTGTATTCAAATATGATTTACATATTGTAAAGGAAGGTAGGTTTTACTTATTTCCCCAAAGTAAAGCGATTATTTAATGAGCAAAATATTTGTAAACAAAATAACCCACATAGTGCAGTGTGATCCAGTAATTGATATTAATGAATTAAAATGTGAGCTTTGTTGCTTCAAAAATATCCACTTCTTCCTGTAATTAATACACACGAGACCATGGTTTGGTCTCAAATGTCGACGATTTGAATTGTAGAAGCAACACTCGAATTGGAGAGGTAGAGTCAACAAACGTTGGATGAATGCAGAAGACCACAAGGAAGAGGAAGAGAGAGGAACAGCAAGAAAAAAGAGGATGTAGAAGAAGAAAGAGTAGAAGAAAAAGAAGGGGTAGAAGAAGAAGAAGAGAAAGAAAAGAAGAGGGAGAAGGAGATTGAGTAGAAGCAAAAGAAGGGGTAGAAAAGAAGAGGAATGGGTAGAAGAAAAAGGAGAGGGAGAAGAAGAGGACGAAGAAGAGGTAAAGAAGAAGATTTAAAGAAGAAGAGGTAGAAGAAAACAATGCGTAGAAGTAGAAGTGGTAGAATAAGAGGAAAAGGTAGAGGAAGAAGAAGGAGAAGAGGTAGAAGAAGAAGAAGGGTAGTTGAAGAAGAAGCGATAATGAAGAAGAAGAGGTAGAAGAATAGGAAAGGGTAGTAGAAGAAAGAAGAAGTAGAAGAGGAAGAAAGAAGAGGTAGAAGAAGAAGGGGTAGAAGAAGAAGAAGAAGAAGGGGTAGAAGAAGAGGAAGAGATAAAGAAGAAGAAGAGGTTGAAGAAAAAAAATGAGTAGAAGTAGAGAAGGATAGAAGAATACGAAGGGTAAGATGAAGAGGAGGAAAATAAGAGGAAGAAGAAACCCAAGAAGAGGACGGTGACGGTAATTTAAAAATACAAATAGTGTTAATAGTTGCATCCAAACGCTTAGACAATGGAGATCCTGCTAAAACAATAAACTAATGTAAGGCTTGATATTATCATTGTAATTACAAAGTAGCTTCCCTTACAAGGAATGAACAACTCAAGTAATATGACTAAAGGGCTATAGTCCATGTTGATGATCCTTACTTGTAAAATATATTTATTATTTCCCTTGTAACTGGATATTTGTTTCTTTTTAACAAATTGAACTACTGACACATCAGCAGGTTTACAGCTTAATATAATGACATATTGAGACTTAATGATTTATTTGTGTGTGTATCTCTATTTATATGAACTACAGAACAAGTCAGTTATCAGGGAAATAACAGCAAGACACGCCTGATGCATAGCAAACATAAGCGCAAATACCCTTTTCGCGAGATCGATTACCCAGCTTATATTAATAAGGACTAGTTAGCACTTTGTTTAATAAAACAGGAAGTGACGTTTTATTTTTCCTCTCCTATTTCTTTTATACAAACTGAACTGTAGCGAACAACATGTGGCCCATTATTTAAACTGGATCAATATCCACCTGAATAAAATAATCGATTATTCCAGTTTCTCCAGAAAAGTGGCATCATGGTGACATCACACCGATATGTTGACTATAAACAGAACAGGCCCATATTTATTTTGTTTAAAAAAAAAAGGTGTAACATAATTAACTCACATATCGTGTTTGTGCGAGTACGTGTGGGCTCACGTGTTGAGTCGGATTGTTTGACTACAACGTCAAGATGCTACCATAAATAACGGAAACTGGTGCATGCATAAATGCTTAAAAAATAGCTAAATAAAATCACCCCGAATGTGATCTGTGGGTTATTAGGTGTAATATACTTTCTCTTATTTCCATGTCAATCGACACATTTCTAGGTGACGTGGTCAGTATCACTCCATGCCGCAATAGTTTCACAGTTTAAAAATATTTGTTCTAAATTTCAAAAGTTAGATGAACCGTGAAGTGTTTGTGTTCGGTCCGAAATATATATATATAATATTACACGAAATTAACACTAAAGACCAATCTCTTAATATATCAGACCTGTGTATTTAGCAGTGTTATATGGATATGTAACCTGGACAACACACTCAAATCATGAGAAAAGACTAAATGTCCTTCACGTCCAATGTTCCGTAGAATAATGCACATCATATGACAGGGCAAACTAACAAACGTAACAGTTCTGCAACGTGCTCAGACCCTAACAATCATGTCAATGCTCAGGCGACGTAGGTTAAGATGGCTAGGGCACGTCCAGCGAATGGAATAAAATAGAGTTCCTAAGCAAATACTATATGATGAACTAATACACGGAAAAAGACAAATGGACAGACTCAAACTACAATATGAAGATATTCTGTAAATCATCTCTGAATGATTTCTCCATCTGTGAAAATGACTGGGAACATCTGGAACATGGGAGCTCTTTTACTTGTGTATATATATATATATATATATATATATATATACCGCTGTTCGTGTTTGTTTACATAAAGCACTTTAGTTCTATCTTGCAAATTACAGATAAGGTCCGTTGCCTAGTACATTTCCTTATTCTTAAAATTGAGATATTTTATGGAAGTGGTGTACATTTGTACACGATATTTTTTTCAGAGATCATTTGTTCGGCGACATTGTTGTGTGCCACGTCATCGTAATGGTTCCCTAGACCGGCCGTGCGCAAATATTACGGTCTGCTGTTTGATGAGTGACGGGAAAAATTTGACGACTGACTGTGTGTCTATACATTCGGAATTGGAGTCATCAACGATGGCCTAACATCATCAAGTGCTACGACGATCATCATTTTCGGGAGGACTTCCAAGGTATATGGTGGATAGGCGGCAGGAACCACTGAAGGCTATGTCTGAAAAGTGTTCCTTCTTGCAGTTTTCTCATATTCCAAGTCCGGCTTGTTGCAGGAGCTACTGAGTTAAGTGCTCTGTGCACACCGTCAGCTGTGTGTCTCATCCGTTTTGATCCTGTTTCGATATCCCGCTTGTTTACGATGAATGATGATGACGTATGACAGGGAACAGTTGGCTGTGTACACTTTCTGCGCGGTTTCGCCTTATGTCTTTTGGCGTGTGCTGAGACTGCTACGATGGGGACTACAGTTACCTTTCTTTGTTTGGGAGATGAGTTAGCAATTCGGATGATTCCACTGGCACGGGCGGTTGAGCAATTATGGATTTTAATTCGTTTGCAGTAATACCGAGGCCTTTCATAACCAAAAATCAATAACCAATGAATACTTAATCTTGTAGGACATAATAGAAGCATGTATACTTCATCTTGTAGGACATAATGGAAGCATGTATACTTTATCTTCTAGGACATAATAGAAGAATCCTGTACACTTTATCTTCTAGGACATAATAGAAGCATGTATACTTCATCTTGTAGGACATAATGGAAGCATGTACACTTTATCTTCTAGGACATAATGGAAGCATGTATACTTCATCTTGTAGGACATAATGGAAGCATGTATACTTTATCTTCTAGGACATAATAGAAGCATGTATACTTCATCTTGTAGGACATAATGGAAGCATGTATACTTTATCTTCTAGGACATAATAGAAGAATCCTGTACACTTTATCTTCTAGGACATAATAGAAGCATGTATACTTCATCTTGTAGGACATAATGGAAGCATGTACACTTTATCTTCTAGGACATAATAGAAGAATCCTGTACACTTTATCATCTTGGACATAATAGAAGAAGCCTGTATACTTTATCTTCTAGGACATAATAGAAGAATCCTGTACACTTTATCATCTTGGACATAATAGAAGAAGCCTGTATACTTTATCTTCTAGGACATAATAGAAGAATCCTGTACACTTTATCATCTTGGACTTAATAGAAGAATCCTGTACACTTTATCATCTAGGACATAATAGAAGAATCCTGTACACTTTATCTTCTAGGACATAATAGAAGAATCCTGTACACTTTATCTTCTAGGACATAATAGAAGAATCCTGTACACTTTATCTTCTAGGACATAATAGAAGAATCCTGTACACTTTATCATCTTGGACTTAATAGAAGAATCATGTATACTTTATCTTCTAGGAAGGTAATACTTCAGAAATTCAACTAAAGTGTCAATGACAAACAACTTGGGTATATATTTATTAATTTATTTTTTTACTCTATTGAGAAAATGAACCTGCGTTATGGGAAGTTGGTGGTATAGAAGTCGGACATTGGCCTTGAGATAACAAGGTCCGGGGTTCGAATGCCTTCGCAGGCGCTGGGAAGTTTTCAATTCGAATTCGTGGGGTTTTTTTTTTTGGCTCCAGCTTCCCCTGTTTTCTGGGTAGTAAGATTCGATGTCTTGATTTCTCGGATTATGACGTAATGCATAACACCCCATGTGCATCTGCGCACGTTAAAGAATCATTGGTTGTTAAAAATCGAAAAAGTCAAATAAAAAATATCCGCTGACGGGCAAGGAGTCCCTCGTGGCTTCGCTAGAGATAAAGAGCTGCCGTAGGTAAATAAACAAAAAATAAACTTGGTAAGCATGTACAGCTCACGAATTAATGATTAAAAATGTGCTATGAATATTATGTCAAAAGGGAGTATTAGGTAGTCTTTAATGAGACGATGAGCTTAATTTGACATATTTTAATGTTGCTGTCCAAGGTGAATATTTCTTTTTCTATGCTGTTATAATATTGGTTTCAGGTTTAATGAATTTGAGAATTAATTAACTAAGCTGTTTATAAACTGTCTTTATGACGCATATTACCATTGCTGGTGTATGTCGAGGGGATCACGTAGAACCAGAGGGATAAAGGCCGCAAGAACAAAATCCGTTCTGTCTACCGTAGGTTTCGAACACCGTACGCCGGCTTTTCAGTTAGTCGAAACAGAGGGTTTTAGCCGCACGGCCATGCGCACCTTGAGTTATCAATGTTTACAGTTTTAAAATAAGTAAAGTAAACACATATCTTTAGTACCACAGACATAGTCTGAGAAGAGCAGCCAGAACACATATAAATATCATTACGCAAGGTAATGTGAGTCGTAAAAATTACAACAAATTATAATCACTGAGGGTATATACAACAGAGGTGGGATGCAGATAATGTGCAGGCAAAAGCAGCTTTCCAAAAAATTAGGAAGATACTAAGCAATGCATTTTAGACAATAGAAACAAGAAAAAGAGTTCTTAAATGTTAGGTAGAGCCAGTCTTAACATATGGATATGAATCATGGACAATAGCACAACAGACAAGAAAATTACTCGAGTCTGTAGAAATGTTGTTTTACAGAAGAATGTTGAGAGTACCATGGACAGCTAAGAAGAGTAATTAAAACGTCATGAAAGAGGCGAAATCAAAATTTCCAATATTAGGAAGAAACAATCATCATTTTTGACTATGTAATGAGAAGAGAACAACTGGAATATATTGTAACGACTGGGAAAATTGAGGGAAAAGAGATAGAGGAAAGCAAAGAGAAAAAAATACCAGACAGCTTAAGAGAATGGTTTGGCAGAAGATCAACAACAGAAAAGATAAATAACTGTCGAGACCGAAAATTGTTGAGAGATATGACCACCTACGCCAGCAGGCCCTGTACTTGATGATGATGAGGGTATATATCTTCTCGACAGCAACACATGGTTTGTGAATAATGGACGATCTAAACAAATGCAATGAAGAAAATTAATTCAATCGAAACATAATGCTGCACAAAAAAATCTTAAGATACCTTAGATAATGAAAAGAGCAATGAAGACATATTAGAAGACTTAAATATTAAAAAGATCTGACCCGTAAACACCATTCCATGCAGGAAATAAAACAAAAAAAAACTTTGGCCAAGTCAAAAGATGCAGCGGACTGTAATGAACAATAATGGTTCCAGGACGACGCATCAGGGACCGACCAAGAAGATTATAATTTCAAAATATCAAAGATACTTTGAACATGAGGACAAAAGAAGTGGAAGATCTGGGAAGAGACTGAGATTCTTTCAGACGGGCTGTGATGAATGCAACGTTCTGCAAAGAACATGCGACCTGATGATGATGATGGTTCGTAGACAAAATAAGTAAGGAAGACCATGGGTCAGTTCACGTCCAAAATACGTAGCTTCGATAGGTTTAAAGTTAAAACAAAGCAGCATGTAAGTCCATTAATTAAAATAAAATAAACTTATTTTGTTACACTTAAAAACGACAAGAAAAATGTTTCTAATGGAAACGTTTCATTTTCAAAATAAACAAAATATGATAACTTCAACAAGGCTGATTTAATTTCAGGAATTCACTCACATACATGTAATTAGTAAACAACCAGAGAATGTAGACACTAACTAAGAAGACTGAATAAATAAATATTATGTTTCCGCTTTGGTAATGTTCTTTAAATTTTCATATATTTATTACTCGCTGTTTTGTCTTATAGTTTGTTTTTGCTGTTTCTCATATTGACTTTTTTAACACTTGCTGGCGACATGTGAGAGAGATAGGAAAGCAGTCGTAACATTAATTGATGAAGCGATACATAGAATCGTAACATGCAGATTTGTATTTGTCTTGTTTCAATTGTATTTAGTAGTTCTCTTTTCATTTTTATGTGTTTTAACACTTCATTATTTGTTTTATTTTCTTTCCATCCAATTCTACCTATTCTGGGGGCCTCGGTAGCCGAGTTGGGAAAAACCACCCGACTGGACTACCGACGTTCGGACAACCGGTGTTCGATTCCCGCTGGGAGCAGTGTGAGTTGTACTCGTGGTTGGAAAAGAAAAAATACCGCCACGGTCGACCCAGCCGTTGGCAAAAATAGGTACCAGGGTATTACCCTGGGAAGGTGAGGAATATTGCTTCGCATCTGAGTTTCGATGCTTGAAGCGACACTATACAGAAATCTCTGAACATTTCTGGATAGGCGGCCAAGCACATACGGGTGTAAACTCGCGTGCTAAGACGCCGGTTCAAGTCTCGTACTTTACTTTACTTTACTTCTACCTATCATTTTACTTTTCTTGTACAAATCGACATTTCAAAATTAATTAATCAGTAATTGTTTCCTTTTCTTGTTGTCCTTTTTTTGTGAAAACGTTCTCTGTACTTTGTATAACTGTCAATGGTACTCTCATCATTTTTCTGTAAAGCACATCTTTGTAATATCCGACAACTTACTGTTTGTTGTCCGATTGTCCATGATTATTTTCCATATATCAACAAGTAAAGCACAACACTGGGTATTTGCCTTTCCGAATAAAAACGATAAACAATTTTATTCATTTGTCGAACAATGTTTCAGAACATGAACGCGTAGTATGATTAGTGTGCATTTTACTGATCACGTGACTGCGACTTTAGTTTTTGATGTGGGGATCGTTCATCTCTCGAAAAGAGGTATCGGATATTTCGTCTCGGAAAGAAAAGCAGCCTGACGTTCATCATCATCATCGAGTGTCTTCTCCGCAACGAAGGTTGGCTACCATGGATCGTCATTCTACTCTGTTTCTTGCTTTGCTGGTGCAGGCTGTCATAGATTGACTTGTCAATCTTTAGATGTTACTCGTCCATGTTAGTTTTGGTCTGCCTCTGCCTCTTTTACTTTGTATTTTTCCTTCCAATATTACTTTTAGTAGGCTGTTGTGTCATTTTAACATGCCACCAAAATTTCATTTGTCTTGTCTTAATTGTATTTAGTAGTTCTCTTTTTATTTTTAAGTTGTGTTAAAACTTAATCGTTTGTTATCTTTTGTTTCCATCCAATTCTACCTATTCTTCTATAAATCCACATTTCAAAAGCTTCAATTTTCTGTTCTGTTTTCTTGTCTAATGTCCATGTTTCTGCACCATACAGGAATATTGAGAAGATGTAACATTTTGCCATTCTTAGTTTCAGCCCTGTTGATATTTGTTTTGTTGTTAGTATATTTATCATGGCATTAAAATTACTTTTTGCCATACCTATTCTTTTGTTTATTTCAATTTTGCATTTTCCATCATTGGTTATAGTATGTCCCAGGTAGTTGTAGCTCTAGACTGTCTCCAGATGTATTCTCTCAACTGTGATATTTGATATATTGCCTGATGTTATGCTTAACATATTCCCCATAGGTTTCTTGATTATCATTTGAAAATTAGGAATTAAACCAAAAAATCAACAAACTATACGGAGCTATAGGTTCCATTTCCATTCTCCCCCACCCCCACAAATATTTAATAAAATCTATGTTTAACTTGAGACTCAATTCAGAAGTGAAGTCAAGAAAAAAAAGTCATAAAGCAACAAAAATGTGGGCCATACGAAGATTGACAGATTCAAAACTCATGTAGAATGAAGGTAAAATATAAGTGTTAAAAGAAAAAAAAAATAATGATGGTTCCATGTAGGTTTTGTCTGTATCCTGATAATGCTCTCTCTCTCCCGCTCTCTCTCTCTCTCTCTCTCTCTCTCTCTCTATATATATATATATATATATATATATATATATATATGTCCCCAAATGCTAATATTTAAAATGGGCTTTCAGATTCTGGAGTTTTGGAAAGGGGGATAAAACGTTATTTGGTATTCATAAAACTTTATTTGAGAATCACACAACTCGAGATAATATTAATCTTCATATTTAATTGATGGCTCTAGTTCATTTTCTTTTCGATATAATCACGATATGTATATTCGACTTTTCTAACATAATCATCACATTTTAAAAAAGTGGCTTTATATTATTTTCTTAATCATCGTTAATGTCCTCAAACATTTCTCTCCAGTAGATGAAATAAACAGCTATGAGAAATATTCTTTATGTTGATTCTAGCTGTTCTCATGTATGTATATATATATATATATATATATATAATTTATATGGGTGTGTGGGAGTGGGGTGGGGGCACAGGTCTAGAGCACAAATAGTTTGTTTTCAATTGAATATAACAGTTTAGTTTAAATATTTGACATTGTACATCGTTTATGGATGAAGATATCCTGAGTACATCGTTTATGGGGAAGATATCCTGAGTACATCGTTTATGGATGAAGATATCCTGAGTACATCATTTATGGGTGAAGAATTCCTGAGTACATCATTTATGGGTGAAGATATCCTGAGTACATCGTTTATGGATGAAGATATCCTGAGTACATCGTTTATGGATGAAGATATCCTGAGTAAATCGTTTATGGATGAAGATATCCTGAGTACATCGTTTATGGATGAAGATATCCTGAGTCTAGTACATTGCCCTGAATCGTCGGCCTCTGAAGAGGAAGAAACCCAGGATCAAAGCCCAAGACAGACGGTGGTGATTTGTTAAAAATATATGAGAAATTAATCATTTCATTACCCTCTCATGAACTCTCAGATAGTAAAATCAGATATAAAGCACTCTCGAATAAAGGAAATAAATAGAAGGCCCCGTGTGCACTCCCGCACGTTAAAGACCTCATGGCAGCTAAAATCGAAAAAAAGAGAGCCATACAATTTGGCCGTTGCTGAAATATAAAAAAGTGTAAAGAAAATTAAGTAAAAAACTACCCACACCGTGTATCCAAACCTGTACTATGGAGTTCGTGCACGCGGGACAGGTCGGAGCACTTATGAATTCGTTCGGTGTTCAATGATGAGGATTCTAATAACAGCGACAACTATATGTGTGTGTATATATATATATATATGTATATATGCCTTCAAACAAGATTATTAAGACACAAAACTGCAATTATACGAGTGTCTTTTCATTCTTAACTACATCTTTCTTTTATTTAAAATGAACAATCGCTTTCCTTAAACTTATATAATAGATGAATATACTTGAATACTAGAAGAATTTATGCTAATTTAAAAGGAATAAGTTATTAAAATATCTTAAAGCCAAAAACCCCAGGAGCCACTATTAGGAGTATTGCTTCTAAGGAATTGACTAGGGTTAAGAAATTTGGTGAAAAATAACAGAATGATGTGGCCTAGGAAACAGGGAAACAAACGTTTTTGCACGCCATGGATTTTGCCAAGTGACGAGTTTTTAAAATTTAATTAACAGCTGGGGGAAAAATTTGTTTTAGAATAGAAGTCGCCCACATGACGCCCACTTGCAGAATCTGAGACGGAAAGGGGGAAATTAATTATGAGCCAAACATTTACACATGTTAATATTGCGTTCAAATATTGGGTAAAAAAGATTCACGTGCAACTGTTTATAGATATATATAGTATGTGCCGATATGTTAATGCTATGACAAAAGAATTGTGATTAAAAGTAAATTAAAGGATCTAGCAGATTGAGTTTTATCAGCACTATTGACTATCATCTGCATGAACAGTATATGGGGAAAATGATAAGCTCAAAACTGAACAGAGTGACTAGAAGATAAAGAGAATCTTATAGATATAACCATCACTTACGTCATTGTGTGTTGTCCGTGAAGAGCAGGATAAATTAAAATGATTACAAATTATTTCTGATAGTATGTTAATAGTTAAGTATTGTACATTTGTATTGTAAGTAAGTAAAGTAAAGTACCCCCGTCACGCCAAGTGGCGTATAGGGAAATATGGTGTTAGTGACCCTATATTTTACAGACCTTCAGCACATGATTTTTGGGTAATGTGGTCGGTGTTACGCCCGTGCTGCTTTACTTTCCCAGAAAAAATCCGGTACCCATTTAAGGCTGGGTGAACCCGGAAGTCGTCGGTTGGGATCGAACCCTACCCCTTGTCCGTTGTAGTCCAGTTCACTGAGCTGAAGTGAACCCTTACAAGCTCTTAAGTAAATTAAGGTTGATTTATGAAACCACATTTGATCACATTAAAGGTGAACTAACTGTAATTTATGCAAATCCTAAATATCAAATTTTGCCTATTTTTTAACTTGTCAAGTTTATGAAAAATATTCATTTATATTCAGTACTAAACAAATGTACAAATTAATTGAATATTTTTTGACAATTCCTTTTTTACTGCAAGCTCAGTAGAGCGGCCATTTTCTGCTTTGAAGCGGATACATAGTTACTGTAGTTGCACTCCAGAATCGTTTGAGTGGCTTGTTACTTATTTCTATAGAAAAGGAAATGTTACAAGACTTAGGTTAAAAGACTCATTTTTAATTTAGTTAATAAACATTTTGTGAGTAATGAAAGGAAACTTGAATTAATATATAAATGAAAAATGCAATTAGTGCCACTATTTAGAAATATACCAATATTATATGTGCTAGACTTTAGTTCTCGTAAGACTGACGTATTATAGTATTATATCCTTACTATAAATTGTTTTATTGATAATAAAATAAACATAACCAGAATATGTATAATATTTATCAATATTGTACATTCTATGTAATAATATTCCTACGACAGATCTACAATATACATAATCTCATGGTGTTTGTTGGGAGTTTTCGACGAGACCAGAGAAATGAAAATCGTTTAGTCAAATGAGTCGCCACGACGTGTGAGACTCAGGATTGTTATTTTGTAAAAATATTACTACATTAAAATAAACATATACTGCATGACAATAATTGCAGAAAAAAATGAGTTTTAAAAATAAACAATTAAACTTTTACACTTTAGCACACCTAGTATCAGGAATCAGGAGAAGCCTCTGAAAACCACGGGAAAAATAGTCGAAACAGAATATATTTTTAACTATATACATGAACAAGAACAAAAACTAAAATGTATTGTCCACCTTGTGATTCCATACCATACAAAACATGTACATAAACAGGTGAAGAATATAGCCCTCAAGAGGCAAGTCCACAGTAAGATCGCACGAAAACATTAAAACGAAATAGTATGACTAATAGCACATTTTGGCAACGGTTGAGGTTGTCAGAAAGTCAACAACAAGAACTGTGTGTCTTTTGCAGCAAAACTTCAAGCTGACTAGTTTTTGAGGCTCGATCATCGGACTGCTTGAAACCATTGGCACTATCAGAAACCTATGTTCATTCTCCATCCGTAGTCACACAAACCGTCAATGTCCCCTTGAAGTATTGGGTGATCTTTGTGAACTTGTGCGGAAGACACATCTTTCAATGATCTTCCAAAGTCTACCTCGGGCATTGCTAGATATTTGTCTGACCCATAAAATAGATGCACAGTTAATATCTTCCTTGTGACATATATCATCTTCCTTGTGACATATATCTTCTTCCTTGTGACATATATCATCTTCCTTGTGACATATAGCTTCTTCCTTGTGACATATATCATCTTCCTTGTGACATATATCATCTTCCTTGTGACATATATCTTCTTCCTTGTGACATATATCTTATTCCTTATGACATATATCTTCTTCCTTGTGACATATATCATCTTACTTGTGACATATATCATCTTCCTTGTGACATATATAATCTTCCTTGTGACATATATCATCTTCCTTGTGACATATATCTTCTTCTTTGTGATATATGTCATTTCCTTGTGACATATATCATCTTCCTTGTGACATATATCATCTTTCTTGTGACATATATCATTCTTCCTTGTGACATATATCATCTTCCTTGTGACATATATCTTCTTCTTTGTGATATATGTCATTTTCCTTGTGATATATATTTTCTTTTTCCTTGTGACATATATTTTCCTCACTGTAACATTTCTTCTTGCCTGCGACATATATTTTCTTCCTTTTTGACATATTTACCTTTGACATATTTTTCATGTGATGTATTATTTTCGTCTTGTGAGCTATATTTTCCTGGTGCGATCATGCAGATAATGTCATGCTCATTGTTCCACAGTCTGTCCTAAAGATAATTTGGCTCTCTCGAATAATACTGCTCCAGACGATCCATTAAGCAGCTGAGAAGAACTTCGAACTGTTGACAACAACGAACAAAATAGGGGGCCTCGATAGCCTAGTTTAAGAAAACAGTGGGGAAATGCCTTGTTCTCTGCCAACTGCACAATGGGAGAACAAAAAATAGCGTCATTAATCTGTTCTTTAGGGAGCCGCGATAGCTCAGTGGTTAGTGAACTGGACTACAAAGGACAAGGGGTAGGGTTCGATCCCAACCGATGGCTTCCGGGCTCACCCAGCCTTAAATGGGTACCGACATTTTTTTCTGGGAAAGTAAAGCGGTACGGGCGTAATACCGACCACATTACCCCAAAAATCATGTGCAGAATGTCTGTAAAATTTATGGTCACTAACACCATATTCCCTATACGCCGTCAATTGGCGTGACGGGGTACTTTACTTTTTTAAATCTGTTCTTTAACACTAGCAAATGAAAAAAAACATTTAAGAGGAAGTATTTATAAATTAAATGCAGTATGATAAAATTAAATATTAAAAGACAACCCGACTGGACTACCGACGTTCGGACAACCCGTGTTCGATTTCCACTGGGAGCAGTGTGAGTGGTATTCGTGGTTGAAAAAAAAATACCCCCACGGTCGACCCAACCGTTGGTAGAAATGGGTACCAGGGTATTAGCTTGGGAAAGTGAGGAATGCCGCCTCGCATCGTGAGTTTCGATGTTTGAAGCGACACTATCAAGAAATCTCCGAACATTTCTGGATAGGCGCCCGAGCACATATGGGTGACAATTCGCCAGCTAAAACGCCGGTTCAAGCCTCGTACTTTACCTTTACCTTTAACTTACCAAATGTAGATTTTTCGCAACAAGCAGAGAACTAGCTGTAAAAGAGGCACCAGGTGCTTTCCTTCTGGAAAGCTCGCTAGTTGCTCTTTTAACGCTGATGTAGATACTATATTTAAATCTGTGGCGTGTTATGACGTCATCACCTGTTGATGACGAATTGTTGAAGACTGCACGGAGCTGTCCTGCTCTAATTAGCATCATGCTTCTTAACCTCTATGGGAGCCGTGATAGCTCACGTGATAGATCACCAAAAGGTAGGGTTCGATCCCAAACCTACAGCTTCCGGGTTCACCCAGCCTTAAATGTGCACCGGATTTTTTCTGGGAAAGTAAAGTGGCACGGGCGTAATACCGACCACATTACCCCAAAAATCATGTGCTGAAGGTCTGTAAAATGTATGGTCACTAACACCATATTCCCTATACGCCACTTGGCGTGACGTGGGACACTACTTTTTTTTTTGCTTCTTAACCTTTATTTTCAGACAGTAGCGGCTATTTGAGAATGAGCTGATATGACTCTAGGCAAATACAAATGCAGTGCACATTTTAGTTGTACTATTTCTGTGTAGAGTAGTTCTGGTGTTTGGAGATTTAAATCAATAAGGGATAGGCATAATATATTTCTATACATATAAGTCAGTTTGTTTTCTGCTACATTTAGTGAGTTACTGTTTTTCTAGCTTACATTTTCTTTCCTTTCTCGTGGTGTATTTATTTATTTTCTAGGTTAAGATAGTCCTTGTGACTACGTAACTATTTGATATTGTTAGTGGTAAACACTTTTATTGCATTTCCAGTCGATATTTGGATTCTTCGTGAATTACCAAAAAAAAAAAAAAAAAAAAAAAAAAAAAAATCTTTGAACTTCAGGAGTAGATGCTGTGATATTATTCACTTACGTAACAGAAGTGATATTAGCAGGATTGTCTAAATATCACATATGGAATATCACATATGGAATATTACGTGTTTGGTCTTTGTCTGATTGCATTAAAAGAGCACGAGGCAAACTATCAAGGTAGAAAATGCCATGGTTGAAATGTGACACAACTTGGGAGAAATCAGATGGAGATTGTTTATCTTGTTCATAAAGCACATTAAGGTAAAGACACAAGTGGGCGTATAACTCCGTTTAATTTTATATCGTTCGTTTGTCATCATCAGCAACCAAATATAGAAATGCGTAAATTAAAAAAAGACACATAAACACTCCGAAATCCACAGATACGTAAACAGTTTATTCTGTCTTTAATTAGTGACTGTTACCTGGATACCAGTTTGATATCAAACGATATCCCGTCAATCTGTTAACATACACAAGCAATACAGTTTATCAGTTTCTATTTATTTTCTCGGTTTTACAAGAGTTATTAAGTTTGTAGCCAAATTTCTCGACGGACAGGCAAAGTAACAGACATGTTTTGCAAACCATTAAAATATAATCCAAAGTAATACCGTTTTTGTTTCTTTCAATTTGATAAACACAAAATCTTTCACATTTTGTCAATCTTATCAATTTCTCTATTCTTTACTTTGATTATAATTTGCTTAATTTCTGCTAACCATATTTGTGAGTTATTTAACTCCTTTTAACATTTTATTTCTATCGCCGGTTATTCTTCAAGTCCACATTTTTCTCTTCGTGTATCCTTTACTTTCTCTTGTAGAGCCTTATCTTTTATCGCTTTTATACTTTTGACGTACTTTATACTCTAACCGATTATGTTCATCATCATCATGTGCCATACAGGTTGGCGTAGGCGATCATGTCCGTCCAAATCTTCTATCTACAGTGCATCGTATCAGTTCTGTTGTTGACTGTTTTCTATGCCATGACACCAAGCTATCCAGTATTTTCTCTCTTTGTCGCCCGCGATCTCTCTTTCCTTTTCTCATTTCCTCTTCTCATGATGTGCCCCAAAAATGTTTCTTTCTAATGTTTTTTAGGAGTTCCCTTTTTGTGTTGGCCTCTTTGAGAATTTCCTCATTGGTCTTTTTAGCTGTCAAGGAAACTTTCAACATTCTTCTCAGAAATCCTTTCTCTGTGGCTTCTAGTCGTCTTTTCATTTGTTTGTTAACTGTCCATGATTTGCTTCCATAGGTCAGAATTGGTTCTATATAGCAGCGATGAACTCTCTTTCTCCCTTCTATTGACATATATTTGTTGCATAAGATATTTTTCATTTTCTTAAATGCTATTTTGACCATAGCCATTCTTCCTCTTATTTTTGTGATGCATCTTCCATCTGATGTTATTATTGTGCCCAAGTATTTGACACGTTGCACATGTTTCAGAATTTGACCTGTTTATTTTTATGCTGCATGATGGTGATGATTGTTACACATCGTATTTTACATTTTTATTAGATTACATTAACGTAAAAATTGTGAATTTGAAAGATGGTCTCGAGCAATCACAACTTTCCATTCATTCTGCCAGATCTACAATTATTATATGTAAATAGTGGATCACGTTCATTATCTTTCTGCATGTTGAATGCGCATTTCCCGATTTCTTTTAAAATCTCATATTAATTAATCTCACTTTTTTCAGTTTAGGTCATCTTATTTTCTACAGTTTAATATTATAGGGCAATTTTGAAACAGTTTACTATGTGTGCAAATGATAGAACATATGGGAAATGTGGGAGAAAGGTTACAAGAAACAGCATCCATGAGACTCTATAATATACAGCCAATATACACCTACATATGTATGTATATATATATATATATATATATATATATATATATACGATCATTATTAGGTACACTAGTTATTCTTACTTGATAGTTTGGTGGCACTTCTGATTGATACGGTTATATTAGTTATATATGCTTATCTCTCTTTATCATGAAAATAAAATGCTTTTGCTTCTTCTAACTTTAAAGCGCACGCAATTTTTCGTTTCTATTTATGGTAAAAATGGAATATTGCTCCAAAGACATTTTCAAATTTATCAGTTGCTGAGTTGCTTTTTTGTTACAAGCGTTATCAATGAACTAAAATGTCATTCATTCATACACATTATTTAAGTTAGACATGTCACTTTTTTTGGAGTGGGGTCACAAATTGAAACCACCTATACAAAATACCAGTTTAAAGAGTGAGTGGAATGTACTATAATTAAGTCGCCTTCGCCTATAAAAGATGCAATATTTTCAAGGTTGTAACTAAAATGTCACTTTGTGATTAAAGAAAACAGATGTGCTACATACTTAACAATAAATGGAAAAAAAACAACTTGACTTTTAATAATTGCACACTTAACTGCAACGGGTTGCTTTCTTGCCTTTCATTGAGTACATACATGGTTCTCATTGAGTACATACATGGTTCTCATTGAGTACATACATGGTTCTCATTGAGTACATACATGGTTCTCATTGAGTACATACATGGTTCTCATTGAGTACATACATGGTTCTCATTGAGTACATACATGGTTATCATTGAGTACATACATGGTTCTCACTGAGTACATACATGGTTCTCATTGAGTACATGCATGGTTCTCATTGAGTACATACATGGTTCTCATTGAGTACATACATGGTTATCATTGAGTACATACATGGTTCTCACTGAGTACATACATGGTTCTCATTGAGTACATACATGGTTCTCATTGAGTACATACATGGTTCTCACTGAGTACATACATGGTTCTCATTGAGTACATACATGGTTATCATTGAGTACATACATGGTTCTCATTGAGTACATACATGGTTCTCACTGAGTACATACATGGTTCTCATTGAGTACATACATGGTTCTCATTGAGTACATGCATGGTTCTCATTGAGTACATACATGGTTCTCATTGAGTACATACATGGTTCTCATTGAGTACATACATGGTTCTCATTGAGTACATGCATGGTTCTCATTGAGTACATACATGGTTCTCATTGAGTACATACATGGTTCTCACTGAGTACATACATGGTTCTCATTGAGTACATACATGGTTATCATTGAGTACATACATGGTTCTCATTGAGTACATACATGGTTCTCACTGAGTACATACATGGTTCTCATTGAGTACATACATGGTTCTCACTGAGTACATACATGGTTCTCATTGAGTACATGCATGGTTCTCATTGAGTACATACATGGTTCTCATTGAGTACATACATGGTTATCATTGAGTACATATGGTTCTCATTGAGTACATGCATGATTCTCATTGAGTACATACATGGTTCTCATTGAGTACATACATGGTTATCATTGAGTACATACATGGTTCTCATTGAGTACATACATGGTTCTCATTGAGTACATACATGGTTCTCATTGAGTACATGCATGGTTCTCATTGAGTACATACATGGTTCTCATTGAGTACATACATGGTTCTCATTGAGTACATACATGGTTCTCATTGAGTACATGCATGGTTCTCATTGAGTACATACATGGTTCTCATTGAGTACATGCATGGTTCTCATTGAGTACATACATGGTTCTCATTGAGTACATGCATGGTTCTCATTGAGTACATACATGGTTCTCATTGAGTACATACATGGTTATCATTGAGTACATACATGGTTCTCATTGAGTACATACATGGTTCTCATTGAGTACATACATGGTTCTCATTGAGTACATACATGGTTCTCATTGAGTACATACATGGTTCTCATTGAGTACATGCATGGTTCTCATTGAGTACATACATGGTTCTCACTGAGTACATACATGGTTCTCATTGAGTACATGCATGGTTCTCACTGAGTATATACTTGGTTCTCATTGAGTACATACGTGGTTATCATTGAGTACATACATGGTTCTCATTGAGAACATACATGGTTCTCATTGAGTATATACATGGTTCTCATTGAGTACATACATGGTTCTCATTGAGTACATACATGGTTCTCATTGTGTGCATACTTGTCGGTAAATGAGCCGCGATAGCTCAGTGGTTAGTGAACTTGACAACATTGGACAAGAGGCAGGGTTCGATCCCAACCGACGGCTTCCAGGTCCACCCAGCCATTAATGGGTACCGAATTTTTTCTGGGAAAGTGAAGCGGCATGGGCGTAATACCGACCACATTACCCCAAAAATCATGTGCCGAGGGTCTGTAAAATTTATGATCACTAATATCTTATTCCATATACGCCACTTGGCGTGACGGGGTACTTTACTTTTTTTTACTATGATATGATATAATTATATATATATATATATATATACATATATATATATATATATATATATATATATATATATATATTTTTGAGTTTTTTGCGGGTCATAATCATTGCACTCCGAACATGTCCATAGGTGCTCAGAATATATATATATATATATATATATATATATATATATATATATATATATATGACCCTAAACTGGCATAACTATGACAATTAAACAGTATACACTTGAACCTTGAAAACGTGCATGACTTTCATAGGGTACTTTTTCAACCATATCTCTGTGTGTGTGTGCGCGCGCGCGAGCCTTTGCATGTTAAACACAGTTAATGTCCATTTATTGCCAACAAACGAGTGACACAATCTTTAGAATGACTGAGTTCACGGATACATTTAAACTAAACAAAATTATATTATCTTTAAGTAAAATAAAACAGCAGGGGAAATAAAGCCGAGACAGGCAAAAACCAAAAGTGTATCTGTTGTTGTTGTTGTTGTTGGTGTTTAGATACAACAAAAGTGTATATGTTGTTGTTGTTGGTGTTTACATACAACAAACGTGTATCTGTTGTTGTTGTTGATGTTTAGATAAACAAAAGTGCATCTGTTGTTGTTGTTGTTGTTGATGTTTAGATACAACAAAAGTGTATCTGTTGTTGTTGTTGTTGATGTTTAGATACAACAAAAGTGTATCTGTTGTTGTTGGTGTTTAGATACAACAAAAGTGTATCTGTTGTTGGTGTTTAGATACAACAAAAGTGTATCTAAAGTATAAAGAAAAAGATTTCAGAACAAAAACGCATTGTAAAGTCAAAAGTCAAGATAAAGAGTAAAATAACGCTCCATGATCACCAACAGTCGCTGTGGGACGGCTGTTTTTGATGTTTGGTGCGATAATGTGTGTAACAAGACCAGCGGGATATTGATATCAACAACAGTGGGAATAAAATTGATAAAATAATGCTGTGGAAATGACTTCTATAAACAGACACAATGCCGCCTGCCTTCTACCGCAGCCTGGAAATGATAGTCAGAATGGTAAAAATCAATAACTGTAGAGAGTTCCTTCAATTAGCACTTAACACAACACGCGCAATGAGAGCACAGCCAGTGAAAGCAAACACTGTTAACGTTCCATAGGTACTAGGAACAGTGAGTAACAAGCGCTCAATATGATGCCGCAAAAGTATCCTAGAAATTGCAGAAGTATTTTCTTAAATGGTCACGATTATGGAAGGCCCCGGTATCACTGCAAACAAATTAAAATCCATAATTTCTCAATCGCCCATGCCAGTGGGATCATCCGAATTACTATCTCATATCACAAACAAAGAAAAGTAGCTGTAGTCACCATTACATCAGTCTCAACACACGCCAAATGACATAAGACGAAAACGCACAGAAAGTGAACACAGCCATCTGTTCTCCGTCATACGATATCATCATTCATCGAAAACAATCGCAATATCCAAATACAATCAAAACAGATGAGACGCACAGCTCACGGTGTGCACAGAGCACTTAACTCAGTAGCTCTTGCAACAAGGCGAACTTGGAATATGTTGGAATATTTCTTAAATGTAACGTTTGAACATAGACTTGTATTATAATAAAACTTGTTCATTGTGTATTACTTAATTTTGTTTACATTATACTCAATTAGATTAAAATATATTCTATTTTTTATTACATATCTAATTAGATTCCTTAAATTACTTTTAATTTTTAATTACAATATGGCGATCGATTATTCACTCGACAATGTGTTGTTTTTTTTTAAATATGATCATTGCTCATATTTTCTTCCAATATTTGTACTAAAGATCAGATTTATTAATGTTATCTATACCTGGATATCTCCTGCGCGTACAACTTCAATATTAAAAAAAAAATAGTTTTGCTTCTTATATTATTAAAGGAAAATAATTTTTAAAAAGGGCAAGAAAGATCGCGGACGACAAAGAAAGAAAATACTAGATAGCTTGGTGTCATGGCATGGAAAACAGTCAACAACAGAAGTGATACGATGGATAGAAGATTGTTAAACGACATTATCGACTACGCCAAACGGTTTGACAGATGATGATGATGATATTATATCGCTTTCCATTTTTTTGAACGAAATAAAGAAAGAACCACGTCACGCCTCAAATTTGACATGTGTAGAAAATGCACTAAGTGTCCATATCCGGGGGCTGTGTGATCAATGGGCATGAGGTCGGACTCTGAACAAGAGAATTTTAATCCCGTTGAATAAGGTGAGAAATAATCTCTTCTATTTGTGGTACCCTAATGTCTTTGCCCCAGTTTCTGAGTAGTAAGATACGGTACCTAACCCTCAAAAGACGAAACAAGAAAACAGGCGACATGTAAACTCTGCGCAGGATAAGGAACCAATATCAGTTAAAATTCGAGACTGAATGTCCAGGTAACATTGTTAACTAAACAAATTTGTAGTGTACTTGTGAAGAAGATGGATGTGTCAGCCGAAAAGGGAGATATATTGTGAATAGGCGGCAGGAACCATTGAGGTTCAGTCTGAAAAGAGTTCCTTGTTGCAATTTCCTCAGAATTCCAAGTCCGGCTTGATGCCGAAGCTCCTGAATTTAGTTCTATGTGCGTATGACGAAGGACTGTTCAGCTGCCTTCACTTTCGGTGCTGCTTGGCCTTATGTCTTTTGGCGTGTGCTGTAGCTGCTATGATGGGTATTGCATCTGCCTTTCTTTGTTTGAATCGTTCAATGAAATGAATTTTAATTCGGATGATTCTACTGGCACGGACGTTTGAGTAGCTATGGATTTTAATTCGTTTGCAGTGATACCGCGGCCTTCGACTAACCATTGCCCTAACCAACCACAAGCTTGTCGCTCGAGGTATCCTTAGTAAGCTAATTCATTAACCGCTGCTCTACCAAAAGTGCTTATATCTGACTTTTTGTAAACCACAGAACAACGCAATTACAATATTAAAACATGCATGAGAAAAGGTAACGAAAAGAAATTATCGACTGCATGGAATGACATGGTCTATAGAAGTCTAAGAATAGAAAGTATGCATAGAAATTAAGTAACATTGACAGTAACGCTCTTTATAAATAGATTTGCAATCGGAGACAATCTGACCTTGAGGTTAAACCTCAGTAAAGCAAATGCTTTGACCAGTTAGTTTATATATATATTATGGCAACGTGTCTACATGGGCCGTGGTTTCCAGGCGTTGGTTTCCATCATAGTTAAGCTCGAAAGTTCACATAATGTTCAGTAAATAACAAATGTCACAAAATGTTTGGTATATAACAAATTTCGCATAATGTTCAGTATAGAACATGTGTCACATAATATTCAGTATATAATAGATGATACTCCGGCCTGCAAGAAACTTGTGATCGAATACACTGTCCATAACTTGTCACAAATTTCTGTCACGCGTTAAAAAAAAGAGCTCTGAAATGATAACACCACCTCAGTGTAGTTTAATTAGTCCAAGGCCCCGGTATCACTGCAAACGAATTAAAATCCACAATTGCTCAACCACCCGTGCCATTGGAATAATCCGAATTAACATTTCACAGCATATACAAACAATGAAAGGCAGCTGCAGTCCCCATCGTAGCACACGCCAAAAGACATAAGGCCAAGCGGCACCGAAAGTGAACGTAGCGGAACTTTCCTTCGTTATACGGTACGGTATCATTATTCATCGTAAGCAATCGGAATATCAAAGCACGATCTGGATGAAAAACACAGCTCACGATGTGCACAGAGCACTAATATCAGTAGCTCCGGCAGCAAGCCAGAGACGTGGAAAATCAGCAAACTGCAATAAGAAACACTTTTCAGAATGAGCCTCAACCGATCTTCCCGCCTATCCGCCATATTGACCGGAAGTCCTAGCTATGTGTGTACAGTACAAACAAGATGTCGTTTCACGGCTCCAGGTAGAAAGAGACAGAAGGATATACAGAAATATAAGAATTATGTCAGTTACTGGTCAAGAAATGCAACGTGTGAAACACTTTCTAGCATAATTCGCTGATGCGCGTTAAAATAAATATAATCACCAACTAATTACTACATCAAACTTGGGCAGATGGTGCTCGTAAACATGGGAGGGCCAACCATCTAAGGGCAGAATCCCCCTACAGAAAAGACAATCTGCTGCCTTTAAATATAGCATATATATATATATATATATATATATATATATATATATATATATATATATATTTATTTAAAAAAAAAAATAAATATAAAAATTGATTTTCCCGCACGTTTTTTTATATATAACACTAACAATATTTAATGAACATTACACCATTCAAAGGTATCAACATTCAAAAAACATTTATCATTCTGAAATGAGCATGGGAGCAACAGAACTTGTGTATTTACAGTTATGACCTACTTAAAGTATTTTCCTTCACTTCGACATTTTAAAAGGGAAACAAAAGAGAAGACATAAACGCTTCCTCCCAGTCTCAATTTCTGCTTCACTTTGCCTTTCATCAATCATTTCTTCTTCCCAGACTGTGTGCCATTTATATTATGCTTGATTTTTTTGTATTCAGTTTGTTTTTCCTCAACCAAATAGCTTCCATGATTTACCACATTCCATCTGTTGGAATTATCTGGCATTCCGTCATCATCATCTTGATCGTCTATCATTTTCGCTGACAAGTCCTATTGTTCTGCATTTTCTCATTGTCACTCATTTATCGTTGAATCCACACTCGCAATCTCCACTCCAAATTGTTGTTTCAGCTTGCTCAGTGTCACCGTCGTGTTCTCTTACTCAATTTCTGTAATGTTATTTTTTTAAAAAGTCTCTACACACATTCTTACACAAAAACAGCCACTATGGCGTACTAAGCAGTTCTCCAACAGATCACGTGGTTCAGTTTCTAAATGCGGCGAGTTTTTTTTTCTTCTTTTCAAACCGATAACATTATTGTAAAGGTGGTAACTGTCATGGTTGAAAGAAGGTCTTATCCATAATACCTCGGGCATGCGAACTGTTCTCTCCAATCCCCTAGAAAATGTTAGGCACACCCGACTAATGGGCTACAAGTGGTAGCAATACCTTTTTCTTCTTTATAAAAAAAAAAATTATATAATTCTGCTTGCCTAATTTATCATTTTCTACATGTGTCGTGAACTGTTTATTTGTGAAGTCTTGGGTCCAATGTGACGCAATGGTAATACTAGTTCATGTCGTTGCAGGAAGTCCGTTTTATTAGCTGTCTATATGATCATTGATCTGGTCTGTGCTTTTAAACCAGCGGGTCATTAGCAGTTTTAGTCGCATTGTTGTAATTTGTTAAGCTTCAGTTTCCTGAGATGGCTGAATTGTTACACTTATAAGATATTAGGGATGGAGTAAAGTCATCTATATAGATATAGTTGATGGAATCACTATTCTCCATTCACGTGCTATCAGGTTGCTACCTAGTTTCCCATTATTTGATAACCCTTTTAGACGTTCACCTATTGGCCTTTATAGTCGATATTGTTTATTGACATTGGCTATGTGAGATTTTTATTTATGATTTCTCTCTGCGGCAACCGCCCCTGGTCTCAGCAGCGAGGCCCGGCTTGAAACGTCAATTACTCATCGAAGGAAAAATATGAGTACCTCCGAAGACGGAGTTATCTGCCTGTACGGCGAGGGGCCGCAATGCTGCCAGTGTAAAACGGATTTACATGCAAAATTCAGTTCCTAGTCTCTAGGGACTTCGTCAGAGGTAAAAAGTTGGCGAACGAAAACAAAAACATTATATGCCTATTTTTCTTCTAGCATTGTCCATAACAACCCACGCATGGAAGTGTATTTCAAATATTCATTAATAACGTTTTTTCCCGATATTCTAAAATCAAGTAACTATGCAGTTTTCTTTATTTACATATTGTTACATTTGTTCCAGATGAAGACCTACTGAACTAGAAAGTCGTTTTGTGTTTGTGTTGTCCCTCGCCTGTGTAAAGCTGTACCCGTACCATTTTCATGTAGTTTTCTGTTCATCCATTTAAAATATCTAGCTCTCACAAATAAACGCAAGGACCCTCGTTTTGGGTTCGTCCTCTGTGATGATTTTTCAGGTATAACTAGACACCTATTGATATTTCTAATGTACGTTCGAGTCCACTCATTATTGTTTAATATATATATTTTTATGCAGCATGATAATTATGCGTTTCAGGAGCAAATTAGAATAATTTAAATACGATTTTTTTTTTAAAAACACCTCAAGTCCAAACACAAAACAAATATAGCAGGTAACAATTTAATATAAACACCTGAGAAATAATTCAGTTGAAAACATTGGAGGCTTGATTCCTTGATTCTACCCGTTTGGGATGTTAAATGTTCTTGGCAAAATAATGCAACAGTTTGTAAACCTGCCATACAAATCATATTGTATCGACCTGCTTTAATTTCTGTCTAAAGCCATTTATTTTGCTAGCTTGTGCTGCTAATATCTGTCTGTTCCTTGTTTGACACCCATTAATTTATTACTGTATTATTAATTTGCTGGAAATTATTTTCGCATTATGTGCATATTTTTATATAATTCATTCAATAATTTGCTGGTTCTGTAAAACCTATTTTAAAAAATGGAGATTTTTTTTCTCAACTTTCTCTCTCTCTCTCTCTCTCTCTCTCTCTCTCTTTCTCTCTCTCTCTCATATATTTATTAGAGCTTCTACAAGTTTAGTTTAGTTCAGTTGACTGGTCATCCTCATTGCTAATCAGACACGTCCTTAAGTTCTCAGATCTCAACCGGAATAAAACCTCCAACGTAGTATACCAGTTTATATCTAAGTAAATGTGATGTCTGACAAGAGTAATGACCGTAGCAAGGAAAAAAAAGGAAATACAGTTCATAGAAGAGTAATATCATCCCCCCTATCTTTCCCGTAAATAGAAAAAAACATTATCACCTATTTTAATATGCCCCACCTCTGTTCACTTCTTATATCTTAGTTCTATCATTCCCCTACTTTGTTTTCTTACCAGTTCCTTCCTCTCTCTATTCTTCTCTTTTCCCAGTTTCTATGAAGCAAAATATTTGTGTCCATACTTCGATTTCGCCATACAACGTTTGTCTTTGCTCATCACCACATCATAACGATCTGTTCATCTTCAGTGTCCTCTTCTTACTAATTCGTATCTCTTCTACTTCCCTTCATCTGGTCTTCTCTCTCTCTCTCTCTCTCTCTCTCTCTCACTCACTCTCTCTCACTTAAGTTCATATTTCATCTAACGTAAACAAAATCAATAAAATTATTACCCTGTTCTCCAATATATGTTTATGTAATCATACACCTTCAATACATTTACTTTGTGTGGAATATTGAGCATGAAAATATATATTCTTCAGACCAAGAAATACAAATGGTCCGATTTATTGTCATTTCATGTAGCATTTTTGATCGAGACAAGTTTCTATTTTGTGAATGCTCTCTGTAAATTTGATATCAGGATTATTGTAAACCAGAATTGGAGTCGATAAGCACAAATAATATAAAATGTGACCGTAAGTAGAGTTGCAGAGAACAATGTAAAATAAACGTAAAATGCAGCTAAACTGACAGGGACACGAGACAATCTGCGACGTTTCGGCACAAGCCATAATCAGGTGCAAGATACATGCTATGTAAAATAATAAATATATAATCCGAAAGCTGAACACAATAATACTGGAAAATGGAGAATGAAAAGATGGTTATGATTTTCGAAGATGTTGGTCACGTGGTTAATAGATAATATGGGAGGTAGGATTTAATTAAATCAAAAGGAGGCAAACAGAAAAACATGTTTAAAAAAAACGGGGGGGTTGGGGGGTGGGGGAGGTCTCGTGTGGATGGATGAAAGATGGAGTCACATAGAATAATAATACATGTATTATAATAGTAATGGGAGACGCGACAGCTCAGTGGTTAGTGAATTGGACTACAAAGGATAAGAGGTCGAGTTCTATCCTTCCTGATCGATGGCTTCCAGGTTCACCCAGCCTTAAATGTGTACCGGATATTTTTTTGGGGAAAATAAAGCGTCACAGGTGTAATATTGAACACATTACGCCAAAAACATCATGTGCCTAATGTCTATAAAAATTATGGTCACTAACACCATATTTCCTATACGCCACTTGGTGTGTTGTGGCTTTTGGCTTTTACTTGTTACTAGTATATCACTTCCGCGAGTCTTGATTTCTTGTATGCACTGTAGCTTTATTGTGTTTGTTGCTTTAATGCGTGCATCTTTACCAAATTATGGCGTTTCTGTTCTTGAGAGTTAAGGTACAACTTCTGTTTGCTTTGATTTATTTTATCGTTTGATAAGAAACAAAGCAGTTATAAATAATGTAGCTGATCACAGCTGTTTGTTCATGATAGTTTAGCTCTGTTGAGAAGTTTTCTCAGCTCTATCAATTACTTGAATATATAATTCTGCGATGGTATATTGAGAATGATCATAAGGGGCACTATAAGTTACTTTTTTTGGAACATTAGTGGTTAAATTATTGTTAGTTTACACCAGAAAGAGTTAAATTTGTCAAAATTTTGAAATTTGCATGCGTTTAAATGTTTTGGACAAAAATATCAATAGCATAAACCTTGACTATTCTAGAATTAACTTGTGTTTTGACATGATTATTTTAGGCAATATAAGAAGGTGAGAGCCGCGATAGCTCAGTAGTTAGTGAACTGGACTACAAAGGACAAGAGGTAGGGTTCGATCCCAATCGACGGCTTCCGGTTCGCCCAGCCTTTAATGAGTACCGGATTTTTTTTTTCTGGGAAAGTAAAGCGGCACAGGCATAAAACCGACCACATTACCCCAAAAATCATGTGCCGAGGGTCTGTAAAATTTATGATCACCAACACCATATTCCCTATATGCCACTTGGCATGATGGGGGTAATTTACTTTTTTAAGAAGGAAGTTTGCCATTCCTTTCCTTCTTGACAGTGACTGTAAAAGTCGGAGATCGCAGCCATTGTCTCTATACATGAGGTCCTCTGCCTACCATCGCGGTGTTGGGGCCACAACCGGCACTACTTGTCGGCTACTCCCACAACACCATCCACCATCTTCTCCAATGGCTTCACATAACCCTGATAGGGGGGCTAATCGGGAGCTCCACTTTGCCCAAGGGTGTCCCAAAAACTGGTTTTTACCTTCTGTAATGCTTTGTGTCATAGCATGGAAAACAGCCAACAACAGAACTGATACGATCCACTTTTGATAGAAAATTGTGGAAGGACATGATCGCCTACGCCGGTATGGCACATGATGCTGATTCTAGAATATTCATATTTTTGTTCAGTGTCCCATTTTGAACCACTCCATTAAAATACCAATCTCAAGAATTAAGAGCATGCAGTTCTCATGACGTCTTCATTTACACATGTAGCAACGTTTCAATGATTATAACTGAAACAACACTTCGATATAAAAGGAAACAGCTGTGTTGTTTACACGTTTTCTGGGTAATTGTTGCGGATTTGATGTTTCTACATCCATGTCGCCACGACATGGAGGGTCGCACAGTCTTTTGAAATTGTGGATCAGTGAATGTCATTTTGAAGAAGGTCGTCCCACCATGTTGCTGATCACTTTATCATTAATCTCCAGCTTAGCATGATCGACGGTTTCCAGGTTCACCCAGCCTTAAATGGGTACCGGATTTTTTTCTGGGAAAGTAAGGCGGCACGGGCGTAATACCGACCACATTACCCCAAAAATCATGTGTCGAAGGTCTGTAAAATATTATGGTCACTAACATCATATTCTCTATACGTCACTTGGCGTTACGGGGGACTTTACTTTTTTTTTTTAATATAGCCAAAAAGTAAGGTATTAACATTGTGTTTGTTCTAAAGCCGATGGTAGGTAAATTTTACAGTTAACTTTTAAATTGGTTTTGAAAAGAAATGTCAAATTATTCTAACACCTTGACATTGTATGTGCCTTCGTTTCCCAAATTGTAATTATGTATTTGTGTTTCCCCATTAAAATTGTGTTACGTTTATGTTCTGTCGGTGTTTGATGTTAATAATTTTATCTCAAAACAAATTGGGCACAGCTGTTTATTTTCATTTCAAAGTGGCTTATTAGTTCTAATATTGTAAATTTAGCATTGTTTATGGATGAAAAATGTCTAGAACATAGTACATTCCACTCATTGTTACTATTGCTATATTGTGTGGATGTGGTTTAAATTTGTGACACTAGACACCCCCAAATGTAACATTTATATTTATATTAAACATGTATTTATAAATGACACTTTAATAGATCTTAATAAAAAAGATAAAATGTGGATAAATCTCAGAGTTTTGGGGGATAAAATATTAATTTTTTAATAGCAACACTTTTTGTTTTTATTTCAACATACAACCTCTTCTAATTACTTTGAATTATAATTGGAAGATGAATTCGTTTTTAATCTTCCCGCAAATACACAAATTTGCAAATCAACAAACGTATCAAATGACAATAACTGCGTGGAAGGCAGTGACAGCAATACATTGATAATATGAAAGACTAAATAAATGAAACACCGTGATTGCCTGAAACAGATTTTTCAAATGAGGAGAAAACAAAATAACAAACATTTCGGACACAGGCCTTCATCAGTAGAATAAGACAGAAAACAAATATACAATAGCTACACGATCACATTAGCTCAGGCTGTCCCTGTGGATGATTGAGCACCCAAAACGAATGACCGCAGATATAGATTGAAGAACATAAAAAAGGAAAATAAAATATTTTGGTCATGTGAAATGATAGTCTAGAGAAGTTTATTATGGAGGGCGTAGTTCCAGGTTCAATGAGGACAATACAAAAAAGGAGTTCATAAAAACATCAGAAAGAAACAATCAACATTTTTCGGGCACATCATGAGAATAGGAATAAACTGGAATACTTGATCACCATTGAGAAAATACAGGGAAGGAGAAATCGACGACAAAAAGAGAAAATACTAGATAGCTTGATGCCATGACACAGAAAACAGTCAACAACAGGATCGATACGATACACTTTGGATATATCATTGTGGATGAACATGATCGCGCTACGCCAACCGATATGGCACGCGATGATGATAATTCCAGGTAAATGAGAGAGCTGAAGACTTAGAAGAAGGTGAATGCAAGATCGTAGACGAGCTCTGAATGACTGCTACAGAAGCTGGGCATCTCGAACAGAAAAGAGAAAACCTTACATTAGCTCATTCATTGAGGAAGGTTGGGAGGGCAAGTTCAACAGGGATAATTCCAAAATGCGAATAACAAATATACAAACTATATAATTAATATTAACGTAATACAGTTAATTCATATTCTGTGTTTCAATTTCAAGTTTAAAAAATAAAACGTCGACACATTATCAACAACGGCGAATATTTGAGAGCATAAAGCTGGTGTTTAACATCCTTCAATTGAATTCGTCGCCGAGCGTCTCAATGCATGAAACGTTTCCATCACATTCAAACAAATTATCCAATCTCCATAAGAATATCCTTGCCCGTTTTCATGTAATACATTCCTTTCTATTACATTATTCTTACAAAATATGTGTGTGCATAAATATATATATATATGTGTGTGTGAGTGTGTGTGTGTGTGTGTGTGTGTGTGTGTGTGTGTGTGTGTGTAAGATGATATTTTCTTAACTCAAATCTATGTGTATCTGACTATACGTATGTACCCATGTACCCATAATAACAATTCAGTAAAATATAGTTTTTTATTTTTTTTTACAAATAATTGTTAATACGATTTTTGTGGGCGATTCTACTTTCTGTGGAACTTTTCTCTCCCTATTATCTTTTGATATTCTCTCCAGAGAGAGGGTTCTATTTAAGTTTATTCTAATTTAATTCTTTGAATTTAATGCAAGTTTCAGGACGTTTTATCATTTATTTTCTTTTATCTAAAGCTAACGTAAGAAAAGGTAGATATGAGACCATTATAGGGAATCTTGGTTTAGGAAAAGTTCGTTCTTGAACAACTACATCCTGTCCACATTATTTTGGTCTGACTTTTCAGTAGATTCTGCTAATTTGTTCGTCCTAAGGAACTAAACAATTAAACAATTGGAAATATGAAGGTGTCTCACAGGGTACTACGAAAACGGGAAGAAGAGTAAATGAAAGAGAGGATATGGGGAAGAAGAGTAAGAGGTAATAAAGATAACGCAGGGAGGAATATTAGCAGGATTTTGCCGAAACGGTGTAGTTTGTAAAACTATGAAATACCACTTTATATTTATTTTCTTTGATTTTAACTTTACCACGCTGTCTCCTACATTTAATTAACTTTAATTTTACAAACATTTGTGGCCTTGTCTCCATACTTTGTGGTATTATAATTAATACAAGAAAAGTAACAGAATTTAGCAGACACAAAAAAATATCTATAGTTCGTTTCAAATCATCAACCCAACTTCAAAACGCTATTACGCAGTAAACATTTGTTAAAGACTGTTGAAATTTTCCAAATGTTATTAGAATGCAAAAGACCCTTTAAATGTATATTTAACAAATATCTTGCAGCTGCAGTTTTCTTAAAGCGGCGAATTTCTTTGATGTTTGTCACAATTGTAAATTGTGAAGCCCTAAAGAATAGAAATTACCGTAGTTGCTGGTCTATGATTAATTTTCACTAGGTAAAGGCGTGGCCGTAATGGGGAAATAATTGGATAAGACAAAACACCAGGAGAATTATTGTCTGCTCAGTTCGAGGACGGCTTCGCCGCTGAATAAACGGAAATGGAACACTAATACGCCGCTGAATAAACGGAAATGGAACACTAATGCCTCGTGTTTTCTACAAGTGTCTAATTGTGTCAGAAAACTCACGTTGAAAGCGTGCAAAATCGTCAATTTGACCGTGTATGGATTTTTAATCGCTATTTTTAACTTAAATACTGTAAACATTAAGTTTTGACTACATCAATGGTTCGTTATAAATTTATATAAATCAATAAGCAACAATAATAACCAAATGTTGTTTTTTTATTAAATTAATTCCCTGTTGGGTTCTAATCATTATAACTTTACATGCAAATTTTGAAAAGCTTATAAAAAGCGGTTTAAAAGATATCGATTTTAAAAGTTGGGCACGCCTTATGAAACGGACTATAAAACAGTGCATAAGCTTCTATCTTCAAGTTCAGTGAAATAAAAACGTAGACTCGAACACCTCGCAGCGACTGCACTGGACAATCAGTTATTATTCCCCTTTAAGTAAAAAAAGTTTTTTTTCTTTTTATCAAGAAAAAGTAAGTCGAGAAAAAGTAAGTCGAGAAAAAGTAAGAACAAAAAGATGTCGTCATTGTGACACGGGCAATGCCCTGTCATACGGATATGATCAAGCAGAATTAATAAACAAGAAAAAATACCCGTTAAGATAAGAAAAAATCTGCTTTTCTACAGAAAATAGCTAAATTACGGTGGATAACAGAAACGAGTGATGAAGACATTTTGACACAACAGTGCACTAATAGGACTTTCGAAACTCTACAGAGGAACTAGTCTATCTTCTTTGGTTATGTCATAAGAAGGGTGGGCAGCAGAGGAAATATTGTAAGACAAGAGGGAAAAATAAAATAGTGAGAAGGACGAAAAAAGTGACAGAACGTACAAGACATCTCAAAATGTTAGAACAAGGAAATACCAAGAGTGTAACTGATATGGGAAACAAGAAACGGAATGCGAGGAATGTCATTATCATTATTATTATTATTCGTTTGAATTCTTTTTACTCCTTCCTTTAACCAATGGTCTCCTCTTTCACTACAACCCTCTATTACTTTCTTTCTTTGCATTATTATAATTGTGTTTTTTTATGCTCTTCCCTTTTTTATCCTCCCTCGCCTCTTCTGTATTAATTCCCCCTATGACACTCCTCCTTTAATTTATCTTCAGGTAACTATTCTTATTTTTATTGCAATTTTCTGCTCTTTTTGGGCATTGATTTCCAACCTGTCACTTGGATCATATCATGTGACCAGCAGGTTTATGACACCTGCTACTCGTCCTATCTTGGACTCGATTAATACTGTCATATGTGGCAGACCACCGTGAAAGAGATTGGAACCTCATCGCGCAATATTCCAGAGAAAGCCATGGAGAGGAATTCGAACTTATGTCGGAGGAAAGATCTAAAAATAAGTACATGGAATGTTAGGACTCTATACCAAGAATGAAAATTGGAAAATCTTATTTAGGAAACAGAACGGCTAAATATAGATATTTTAGGCATATCAGAGTCAAGATGGAAAGAATGTGGGTGCATAGAGGACGAAAAATATTCATTTATATATTCAGACAACACAACAGAACATCAAAGAGAGTTAGGAATACTAATAAAAAGAGAGCTACACAAATACTTAAGTACCCACTGGACATACAATGATAGGATTATACTACTCAAGATGAAAGCAAAACCATCGACATAGCAATAATACAGACATACACACTTACCCAAGACTATACAGATGAACAAATAGAGGCATACGATGAAAATCTAAATAAAGTTATGAAGCAAGTGAAATCTTCGGACATCTTGATTTTAATGAGTGATATGAACGCTAAAGTAGGAAATAGAAGATATAAGATCATTATAAGAAATCATTATTTAGGAAAAAGAAAAGAAAGAGGAGGAAAATTAGTAAAATTTTGTGAAGAAAACAGGCAGGTAATACGTAAACATCTACTTTAGAGCAAGAGGAAAGGAAATTACACACATGGACAAGCCCTGAAGATAAGAAGAGAAATCAAATAGACTACATAATAATAAAAGATAGGTTCCGTAACAGTGTCAGGAAAACCAAAACATATCCAGGAACAAATATTAACTCAGATCACTATCTTGTAGTAATTAAAATGAAAGTCAAAATAGAGAGAAACAAACAAAAGACTATATATTCAATAATATCACTAGACATAATATCTTTAAATCAAAAAAGATGTTAAATAAACTGATGTAATACAAGTAAAGAACACATATCAGAAGCTGCTAAAAGAAGGGATTGAGCAGCACAGAAGTGAAAATCCTGATGAAAATGTTACAACCAAATTGCAATGCACAAAAAAAGCAAACAAGAAACTTGCGTCATCTTAACCAAAAAGGTAAAAAAAAAAATGGTTAACTGACGCAATATTGGTAAAAATGGAAAAAAAAGGAGACAAACAAAGAACGCTATACAGCACAAGAAAATAGATAATGAAATACGAAAAAGTGGAAAAACCATACAAACAACGAAAAAGGGATAAGTTGTAGAACTTGACAACATACAAATAGAGATGATAAATGCACTAGAAGATTATGGTTATGGTTATGGAAGGCTCCGGTATCAATGGAAATGAATTACAATCCATAATTTCTCAACCGCCCGTGCCAGTGGAATCATCTGAATTACTATTTCATCTCCCAAACAAAGAAAAGTAGCTTTAGTCCCCATCATAGCAGTCTCAGCACACGCCAAAAGACAAGGCGAAACCGCACATAAAGTGAGCACAGCCATCTGTTCTCCGTGATACGATATCATCATTGTAAACAATCGGATTATCGAAACACGATCAAATCATATGAAACGCACAGCTCACGGTGTGCACAGAGCACTTAACTCAGTAGCTCCTGCAACTAGCCGGACTTGGAATATGAGGAAATAAAAATGAAAAGCAAAAGATATGAATTAGATATGAATATCACAAAAGACTAAAACTATGATCATAAGCAAGGAAAATACTGGAAACAGTTCAGAGCTACAACTACCTTGGACATACTATAACCAGAAATGGAAAATGAAAAATTGAAATAAAAAAAATAGCAATGGCCAAAAGTAAATATAATGCCATTAAAAAAATACTAACATTAAAACAAATAACATCAGGGCTAAAAACTAAGATTAGCAAAGTGTTATATCTTCTCAACACTCACGTATGATGCAGAAACATGGACACTAGACACGGAAACAGAAAAGACAAAAATTGAAGCTTTTAAAGTGTGGATTTATAGAAGAATAGGGAGAAATGGATGGAAAAGAAAGAAAGCAAACGATGAAGTCTTGAAACAACTAAAATGAAGAGAACAACTAAACACAATTCAAACCAGACAGACGAGATTTTGGGGCATGTTAAAAAACACAACAGCCTACTAAAAGTAATCTCGGAAGGGAAAATACAAGATAAAAGAAGCAGAGGCAGACCAAGACTAAAATGGGCGAGTAAAATCAAAAGGTGGACAAGTCAGCCTATGACAACCTACAGCATCAAAGCAGTAGATAGAGCAGAATGGCTCTAAACGGTAGCTAACCTTCGATGCGGAGACGGCACTCAAAGATGATAATGTTGAAAATAGTTTTAAACTTGACAAACAGGTACAAAATATATCACACAAGTGTTGTAGCACGAATTATATCAAACATGGCCATCTTTCCGGTGCTACTTGATAACAGACAAGTATAACAAGGGAGAGCACTCTAATTGCTTTGTTGTCTTCTTGTACAAAATCATTAAGTTTCCATCCTAGCCTCTTCATGCTATCGACTATAACACAACGGTTTTCAAATGTTGCGGTATCAGCCCCAAAGAGCGGAATGTCGCATTTAGAAAGCGCATGAATGGTGTAATATATCGTTAGTAGATACATGAGCTGTAATACGACACAAAAGGAGAGCATGGACATTTAAAGCACGCTCGGCAGGTAGAATAGTTAGGGAAGGCAGTGGTGCATACGTTATTACTACGAGTAGCATGACGATAGGGGTGATGGCAGTGATTCAGGGATTAATCTGGTTAGAGACCCACGCCTGCATATTGAGTGATTCGATGAGCTTGATTTTTAAAAAAAGTGGAGGCGGGCTTTGTAGACATGTAATGGGTAGAGTCATTGCAGAAGTTAACAATACGTAAGGTCACCTTTGTCCACATCCCTGGACATTAAGAAGTATGGGGAAAAGAAAGAGCAGACAGGTTGGCTAGTTGTGCTGTCATTGAAGACGGTCAACCAATGGATCGGGCGGACATACTCAATGCCCTCCGAAATGTGGGAAGGGCACAGGACTTCGGCAACTATGAGTGCATGTTGTTATAGAATTGTAATGTTAATTCTTTATATTATCTTTGTACTCTCTTGACAGCACATCACATTTATTTTAGTTGATCACAATAGATAATTCATGACATACTCTTTTTCTGTCATTCATCATCATGTGCCATACCGGTTGGCGTAGGTGGTCATGTCCCTCCACAATCTTCTATCTACAGTGCATCGTATCAGTTCTGTTGTTGACTGTTTTCCATGCCATGACACCAAGCTATCCAGTATTTTCTCTCTTTGTCGCCCGCGATCTCTCTTTCCTTTAACTTTGCCAGTTGTAACCAAGTATTCCACCTTTCCTCTTCTCATGATGTGCCCGAAAAATGTTGATTGCTTCTTTCTGATGTTTTTTAAGAGCTCCCTTTTTTTCTCTCATTATATAATCATAATCAGTTTATTTATCTATATCTTGGCACAATGATTCTACTAGTGGTGGATGCTCTTATCTTAAATTAATATTAATTAATTTGGGACTTTTCTGAGGCAAATAGCCGATGACTATGATCAGTCCCAAGTGCATATCTTGTATACAACATTATTCAACTTACGTTCATGAGAAATGTGAAACAACTTGAAATACTCTTAAGCACTTTCACAACACTAAAGTTCATATTTTCATTGCTATACTCACTACTCTCTATCAACTTACTTAATAACTTCTCAACTGACTTGAACTACAATTTGAAGATTCTAACTTCCTAACTAACTGACTCAACTTTCTAATCTTAACTTTTCTGTGTGTCTAATTTCTTAACTGTCTACTTCTCTTTCATGACTAACTCTTAACTTAACTTCTACTAACTGCCTTCGGCAGTTCGGCCGAAGCCGGACTAAGCTTACTTAGTCTTCATTCTGACGTCGTCTAGTCTCTCACTCTCTAACTAATTTATTCCTGACTGTCTCAAACCTATAGTGTTGAAGTTTAAATACTCCAATCACAACTCTTTGCCTAAAAATGAGTAGCCAATAAAAACGGTTTTAGGAAGAACAGATCATGTGCTGATCAAATAACTACCCTACGTATAATAGTTGAACAAAGTTTAGAACTAAAATCCCCACTATATATTGGATTCATAGATTACGAAAAGGCATTTGATAGTTTAGACAGAAGAATGCTTTGGAAGTTGCTGAGTCATTACGGAATCCCCATAAAGTTTATTAACCTGATAAAAACAATGTATGAAGGAACAAAATGTAGTGTGGTGCATGAAGGACAGCTTACAGAAGCATTTGAAATAAGAACAGGAGTAAGGCAATAATGCCTCCTGTCTCCATTTCTCTTTCTACTGGCCATAGATTGGATTATGAAAATAACTCAAAACAACAGAAATGGGATCCAGTGGTCACTGACCAAACAACTTGATGATTTAGACTTTGCTGATGACATAGCTCTCCTATCACACAGCCATCACAGATGCAGGATAAAATGAGTATATTAGATGAGAGATCACAACAGCTAGGACTAAAGATTAATAGAGATAAGACCAATATTATGAGAATTAATGCAGTTGGCTATAACCATATAAAACTAGGAGAAATACCTCTACTAGACGTACAATCTTATATATATCTGGGCAGTAATATAGATAAAGAGGGAGGAACAGAAAATGATACCAAAATAAGGATATCAAAAGCAAGAGGACTTTCATTGCACTGGGAAACATATGGAAATCCAAAGAAATTAGGCTAAATACAAAAATAAAAATTTTCAACTCAAATGTTAAGTCGGTCCTATTATATGGCTGTGAAACATGGAGAATGACAAAATTGACAATCACGAAAGTACAGACTTTCATTAATGGATGCTTGCGCAGAATAAGGGATGGAAATGGCAGGACAAAGTCACTAACGTGGAATTATGGAAATGTACCGGTCAAATACCAGTGGATAAAGAGATACAGCGAAGACGATGGCGATGGATAGGACACACACTACGGAAACCAACTGAGAGTATTACACAACAGGCCCTTTTTTGGAATCCCCAGGGGAAAGACAAAGAGGAAGACCAAGGAATTCTTGGAGAAGACAGATAGAAGCAGAGATGAAGATGATGGGAAGACATGGAATGATCTTAAAAGAATGGCAAAAACAGAACGACTTGGAAAGTGTTTGTTGAAGACCTATGCTCCACCAGGAGCTAAAAGGTAAAAGAAGAGAAGAATAAAAACGGTCGCAAAGTGACACTTTGCGCTCTTCTGGTCACTTGAGTTTGTCTTTCCTCGTCATTCTGTTACCGAAACTATCTCATGGTTTGATGAAAACACCTTGTTTTCGCGAATCTCTATGCCCTATTTAAATAATGGTTACCTCATGACAATGACTTTTCCTGGTTGTTGGATGACAACTTTTTTTTCAGACGGGTCAAAGTCATGGGGTCAACGCATGCTATATTGTTATTTCCCCAACCTGCTGTTGTGGAAATCGTGGAAATTTCCATGGACCTAAACTCTCAGTATAGTTCTACCCTACCTTCCTCCCCACTTTCTGTGTGTCCACTACCCATTATAAACTTTTACTCTCTTAACTTTGTTTCTACAACTTGTTATCTGGCTGGAAATTTTCCATACTTAAATTTATGTCCTAATTATTGCTGGTAGCTACCATTTGTTACTGCTATTGTCTATTGAGAAGCGGGTAACAACTAAGTTACCTGCCCCCATGCTCTCACTAGCTATACTGTTACACATGTCACTTCTTCAGATGAAAGAGATGGGGATTAAGATGGGCACAGCAAGACACGAGAAACTTAGTGGGCATGTAAGAAGACTTATCAACCAACACAGAACTGGAGTCGTCAGTTGCTGGGCACTGCGGGACTTGTTGAGGAGGGGATCTTAGCACGTATGGACATGTTTGGAGTGCAATGATAATGATCCGTAAATAACTCAATAATATATCGTTAATATATATGGGATGACGCAGAGAGTAAGTTAAAAAATGGGATTAAGAGGATATGGGGAAGGTGAAGGTGACTATAAAAGGACATGATGATAGATTGTGGGTCTTGATAATCAGGGGAATAAGGGGAGATGACCCTTGAAGGACTGTCAAAGTTGGAAGATACCTGATAGTGTGTGTGAACATAAAAGAACATGATCATAGTTGGCAGATACCTGCTAATGTTATTGAACGTAAGAGGACATGATCATAGTTGGCAGATACCTGATAATGTTGTTGGACGTAAGAGGACATGATCATAGTTGGCAGATACCTGATAATGTTATTGAACGTAAGAGGACATGATCATAGTTGGCAGATACCTGATACTGTTATTGAACGTAAGAGGACATGATCATAGTTGGTAGATACCTGATATTGTTTTTGAACGTAAGAGGACATGATCATAGTTGGTAGATACCTGATAATGTTATTGAACGTAAGAGGACATGATCATAGTTGTAGATACCTGATAATCTGGATGCATATAAGCGGACATGATAATCGTTGGTTGTATTTGAAATATAAAAATATGGAAACTGTAGTATATTGGATATAAAATGTCTCATATTTTATTAAACCTGTAAAGTTGTCAAACTGCTGATTTTTCGAGTCTCCAACTTTCCACAAACTTCAATCTTTATTTCCTTCTCTTTGTTCCTTTTCTGTTATTCCGTTTTCCTTTTTTTCTGTATTGCCCATGTATTACTTTCAATACATTTTAATAAGCTATTTGCATACCGATAAGTGCAAAATTTGGATTGTGCGGCTAATGAGAATCCATATTGACTTTCAGCAAACACTTCTCTGTTTATTATAGATACTGTAGCTGTCTTAATCATTTGCTCATTTCATAAATAGAGCCTAAATATGGTCCTTTTAAAATCCACTTGCCTATAGATACATTACTACAGACAAATCTATATGGGCCACTGCAAGAATTACAAAAGACAGTAAAATTTATACAGGAAACGGCATTGCAGATATAGACAATACTTCAGGCGAACGAAAGATAGATAGATGGTCCTTGTAAGGTAGATTCAAGTTGATTAACGGATTGTGTATTTTAAATGTTCACATGTGTTAAATTATTACAAGATGCCGTTCGTTTTATCAATCTTTGAAAAAAATGTATTCTCATAACCATCAGTACATTACAATATAAATAAAACTGACAGTAATGAAGCTAGAGAATTTATATTGTTGTGTAAACAAACACTAATATTACCGCATTCTCTCATTACAGGGGTATACCGGGGATGGGAGACTTATAGGACCGGAGAACAAGGGCCGAATGCCCTATGCAGTCGCGGCGCAGTGTTCGGCTCTGAGATTTTATTCCACCCCTTTTCAACAACTTTTGGACCCTACCTGGATTCGAACCCGTGTCCTCCTGATTTGGAGCCCGATAAGTTATCTGCCGCCAGCTTTCCTTATATCGTTGTGTGGAATCACAAATTAGAACAACTCCCATTTTGTAAAACAAATATATATATATATATATATAATAAAGTAATTTAAGGTTGAACAGAATATAGTATTTTCAAGCCAATTTCATTTTAAATGTTGCAGAATTCTTGTGAATCTAACTTCTCTCTATTACTGTGAGACTGAAGCAAACAACAGTTATAATATACGGCAAGTACATCTTATAAGAAACTACTGTTAGTAGATTTGAAAGAAACTAAAATTAACATAATTGGTACAAGGCGAGTAAAATGACTTAAAGGACCTAAGATATCCAAGAGCAATCGATTTGTTTATGAAACACATGTTGGTCAAGTGGCGGGTTATTAAAGAGTTGTTGAAAATTATGTTATGAAGATCTGGTTATTAGTTAATGGGTTGTTGAAGATTATTTTATGAAGATCTGGTTATTAGTTAAAGTGTTGTGGAAGATTATTTTATGAAGATCTGGTTATTAGTTAAAGTGTTGTGGAAGATTATTTTATGAAGATCTTGTTATTAGTTAAAGTGTTGTGGAAGATTATTTTATGAAGATCTTGTATTAGTTAAAGTGTTGTGGAAGATTATTTTATGAAGATCTTGTTATTAGTTAAAGTGTTGTGGAAGATTATTTTATGAAGATCTGTTATTAATAAATTGTTGTTGAAGATTTTTTTATGAAAATCTGGTTATTAGTTAAATGGTTGTTGAAGATTTTTTATGAACATCTGGTTATTAGTTAAATGGTTGTTGAGATTATTTATGAAACCAAACAGTAGTGAATTTATGTTTGGGGAACAAATTGTGAGAAGATATTTTGAATGAACGCAAAATTGTGTTGACAATAAAGAGTTGATGAGGAATAATTTCAATTGAATGTGATAACGCTGAGTTGAAGTTTTTTGAAAGTTGTTTTATTTTATTTCAATCAGTTATTTTTTTTTTTATTTTGCTGATGGAAGGTCACGGAATCATGGTAGGAGGCAGGATAAAAGTGAGTTGATGGCAATAAAGTTCAGGTCATTGTGGATTTAGAAGCAGCAAACACTAACATCAAATTCAAAGACAACACGGTATTCCTTCCAATACTCGGTCACCAGTGCCCAACTAGAATTTAGGAACAAAGATAGAACGAAAAATTGTAGCAACAGAAATGTGAAGCCTGATACTATGTTGAACGTGACACGAAATACGTACTGAGGTTTGGCGACCTAATAAGAAGAGTTGGGATTCTATCTATTGACTTTTCGAGTCGTAGTCAGCCCATAGGGGATATACCCAGATACTCTTTCTCTTATCTATATTTTTTCTAGCAGTTTTCAGTCCTTCTAAAGATATTTCATCAAATTTCGCCATTTGTCTCTGTTCTGTGTAAGCAGCTCTATCTCATTGAGGGAGCCAATTCCTGCTGCTCTTGCCTCTCTGATCAATGTTCTTCTCAGTGTCTCTCTGGTTGACCTCTTTTCCTCTTACCTGTTGTTTCCCACACGAGGCTTGCTTTGTTATTCTGTTATTATCTCTCCTCATCACATGAACAATATAAGAGTTTGGATTACACAAATGATCTATCATATTAAGAAACAACAAATTAAATATTTGAGTTATTTAACACAAACACTACATGAAATAACACTTCTCTAGAGAACACTAACAATCTAAATCAACTGAAAAAGCCAGACAGAGAATGAATGCAATAATCAACCAAATTTTCATCATCATTTGAGTGGCGTCTCCACATCGACGTTTGGCTACCATGAAGAGCCATTCCGCTGTCTCTTGCTTTGATGGTAGTGCAGGTTGTCATAGGCTGACTTGTTCATCTTTTGATGCTACTCGTTCATGATAGGAAAGCAAAGCAACAGTACTGTTGAGTTAATTAACTGTGCAAAGATGTGTAGGCCAGTAATGATGAGTTTAACTATAGAAAGATGTGGAAGTCAATAAAGTTGAGTTTAACTATAGAACGATGTGGAAGTCAATAAAGTTGAGTTTGACTACAGAATGATGTGGAAGTCAATAAAGTTGAGTTTAACTATAGAACGATGTGGAAGTCAATAAAGTTGAGTTTGACTACAGAATGATGTGGAGGATTTATAATATTGAGTTTAATTATAGAACGATGTGGAAGTCAATAAAGTTGAGTTATACTACAGAATGATGTGGAGGTCAGTAATGATGAGTTTAACTATAGAACGATGTGGAAGTCAATAAAGTTAAGTTTGACTATAGAATGATGTGGAGGTCAGTAATGTTGAGTTTAATTATAGAACGACGTGGAGGTCAAATATTTTGTTTTTAACTATAAAACATTGCACAGGTCAGTAATGTTGAATTTAACTTCAGGACATTGCGGAGGTTAGTAATTTTGAATTTAACTTCAGAACATTGAGGAGGTCAGTAATGTTGAATTTGACTATAGAACGGCGCTGAGGTAAAAGTTTTTAAAATATAGACTGATGCAGGTGTCAGTAATGTTGAGTCTATGTAACAAGTGAAGAATATGGAGGTCAGTAATGTTGAGTCTATGTAACAAGTGAAGAATATGGAGGTCAGTAATGTTGAGTCTATGTAACAAGTGAAGAATATGGAGGTCAGTAATATTGATTCTATGTAACTATGGTGAGGCGGATGAGTTTATGAAATCAATGGCGATGATGATGGTTTTTCTCCTTAAAGCGGGAGTCAAGTAGGCGGGAGAGCAAGGCAATTACATTGTAATTGTGTAACCATGGAGGCGATGGAAGAAATAACACGGGAACCACATACCAAGCTGGTGACCTTATCTTTGAAGAGCTTATCTTGAAACTCAGAGCAGACAAATCGAAGCTGGGAACAAATTGCATCTTGTGTTCTTCATACCGCTGACTGCGCATGCGCGATGGGTAACACGCAACATGGCGAAATGTCGCGTGGTCTTCTGTCCTTTTCACTTTGAGAAAAAAAATATGGTTTAAATAAACTTTGGAGTTATATCGTACCGATTAGTTGGACAAAGGAAACAGAATTAAATAAGACATTTGTTATTTTTGCTTCAGGTTATAAAAAGCACAGGTACTTTCATCATCATCATCATCAAGTATCATGCCTGCTGACGTAGGTGATCATGTCTCTCCACAACTTTCGAACTTGACAGTTATTTATTATATCTGTTTTTGAACTTCTGCCAGGCCATTCTCTTAAGCTGTCTGGAATCTTTTCTCTTTGCTTCCCTCTGTCTCTTCGTCCCTCAATTTTCCCAGATGGCACAATATATTCCAGCTGTCTCCATCTCATAACATGCCCCCAAAATATTATTGTTTCTTCCTAATATTAGATATTAATTCTCTTTTTGCTTTGGCCTCTTTCAGAACGTTTTCTTTACACCTTAGCTGCCCGTTGTATTCTCAACATCCTTTTGTTTAACCACATTTCTACAGACTCCAGTGATTTTCTTGTCTGCTGTCTTATTGTCAATGACTCACATCCATATTTTATAACTGGCTCTATATAACATTAAAGAACTCTTTTTCTTGTTTCTATTGTCAAAAATGGAATGCACAATACCTTCCTCATCTTTGGAAAGCTACTTATGTTATGCATATTACAGTCAATATGATCAATTCAATGATATTGCAAACAATTTATTTATCACCAACACATTCTTCAAACACAGAGAGTCGCAAGTATACACCTGGTACAAATGGAATGACACAACATGCAGAAGCCAGATAGATTTTAAACTAACAAGAAAAGAGAACAAGAAAAGAGTAACAGACAGTAGAGCAATCCCAAATATTACAGACGATACGGATCACAAGATGGTTATGATCACACTAAGACAGCCAAAAATAAAGAGAATATACGAAAACAAACAAAAGAAGCGAAAAGAACAGACAATAAAAATAAAACAATTAAACGATCAAGAAACAAGGAAAACCCTAGAAGAAAAACTCAGAGAGGAATTCAAGAAACTCCCTAACGAAGTAGGCACAGTAGAAGAAGAGTGGAAACAATTTAAGGAAACAGTAACTAACATCTCTAAAACAGTTTGTGGAACGAAGCTAAGAACAACAGAAGGGAAAAAGAGCACCCCGTGGTGGAACGAAACAATCAGAGAAGCAATTAAAGAAAAGAAGAAACTGTTTAAAAATTGGAGGGAGAACAAGAACCAAGAAAATATGAAAGGTATGCCTTAGTTCGAAAAAGAGTTAAAATGCTGATCAAAGAAGCTAAGCAAAGGAATTGGACAGAATTCGGACAAAACATGAGCAGGGACTTCAAGACAGCCACAAGAGATTTCTACAAAGCAGTAAAAGCCACAAGAGCGAGAAAAGAAAACCATGATCCTACTGAGCTGATAAATGACAAAGACGGACAACCAATATCAAACAACCAATGTATGCAACAGAGATGGAAAGAATATTTTGAAGACCTGTTAAACATACCAACTACCAACAAGACAACAAAAACCACGCTAGAACTCACAAATACTGAACCAACATCATGAAAGAGGAAATAGAAGAAGTAATCAAATATGCACCAAGAAACAAAGCACCAGGGATAGATAATATTCCAATAGAAATAATAGCAGCAGCGGGAGAAACAGGAATGCAATGGCTGCACAGAATATTTAATGCAGCATGGCACCAACAACAAGCACCAGAAGACTGGCAACAGGCAATCATCATACCAATATGGAAAAGAAAGGTAGCAAAAGAGACTGCAATCAATATAGAGGTATATCTCTGCTCAGCCATGTAGGAAAGCTATACGCCAAAATCTTGGAAAAAAGACAGACCAATAATAGAACTACAGTTAAGCGATTCTCAAATGGGGTTCCGAAAAAAACAGAGGATGTACCGACGCACTATTCACACTAAAACAGCTTGCAGAAAAACGACAGAACACAACCAAAACCTATACATAGCCTTCATGACCAGGAAAAAGCATTCGACAGAGTAAACAGAGAACAACTGTGGGAGATACTAACAACATACGGAGTAAGCCAGCATCTAACCAACATATTAAAAGTCTCTACGCCAACAGCAGCTGCAGGGTCAGAACAGCAACAGGCTACACAGACCACTTCGAAGTTAGATCAGGTGTAAGACAGGGGTGCGTACTATCCCCCCTACTGTTTATTTCATACATGGACCATATATGCAAGCTAGCCAACCCATCAGAGACAGAGGAGATCAACTAGCTTCTATTTGCAGACGACCAGGCACTAATATATGAAACAATAGAAGACCTACAAGAACACTTAAACAAACTCAACATCTTAGGAACAAAATACAACATGAAAATCAACATCAACAAAACAGAAGTCATGAATATCGCCAAAAATAAACAGAACATCAACATAACTATAGAAGGCAGACAACTAAAACAAGTAGAGGAATTCAAATACCTAGGAAGTCTAATGACAAACGTCAATTCCCAAACAGCAGAGATAGAATCAAGATGCAACAAAGCTTGTCAAATCATCGGACAGTTATCACCACTATTATCCAACAAGGAAATAACTCTGGAGGCAAAACGAGCACTATACAATACAATCTTAATTCCAACGTTGTGCTACCAATGCCAGACCTGGACTCTAGATGCAAGAACAATAAGTAAAATAACCTCTACAGAGATGAAATGTGTTAGACGAATGACAGGAAACAGTCTGAGAGATAAGATCAGAAATGAAGAACTGAGAAAAAAGCTAGGAATAGCCCAGCCATAGAATATATAAGGAAACAACAGATAAAATGGTTCGGCCACGTGACAAGGCAGAAAGAACAAAACACAACACAACGAGCCTTCAACAAACGTTGTGAGAACAACAGATCCAAGGGTCGACCACGAAAAAGATGGATCGATGGAATATTAGAAGCACTAGGAAACATAACAGCAGCAGAGGCGAACAGAAGAGCAAAAGACCGCAAATTATATCTCCCCTCGACGCTGAAAGGCAGATGAGGAAGGAAAGAGAAGAAGAAGAATGATATTGCTATATTTTCTAAACAACAAAATAAAAATGCATTAACGAACTTGTAAAGCAATGTGACGTATTTGTGAATGATTGATAATGGTTTTATCTATAATTTTTTTGTGACAAACATTTTAATTCACAAAAAGTTTCCCACATTGAGAACATAACTGGTTCTAACCAGAGCATTATTAAACTCTAAATAAACGATGAGCTTGTGGCGGGGTGTAACGTCACTCCTACAAGTTGTACTGACAGCTTTGCAAAGAAACACAATAAAATACTGACGTTTCGGCCTACATGCGGCCGTCTTCAAAAAACGAAACAAACACAAACAGAACTAAATAAAGATGCACTCCACTAAATCAGGAATGAGCGGGATAAGTAAGTGAAAGATAGATAAGAAGAAAGATAAGTAATGATACGATAAAATAAAAGAGAGATGTGCTACATTTTAAGAGAATACAAATAGATACTATACAAAAATATGCAAGCTAAAAAATATGATTACATTCTTCATTCTTAATTCTTTAAATAACGATAACAATATCTACAATTGAAGTTATGATTAAAGATCGTTATTCAAGTTTTAGTTAAATCAATATATATTGGAATATGTTTATACATTATGGAACCGCATATGCCACAAATGAAACCATAATTATTTTTTCTGTCCCACTAAATGTCTGTGCACTTCTTCCGCCATAAGAGGGCGGTGAAATCCAAGATGGCGCTCACCTCTTCCTCAACTCCTCAGGAAAGCGCTGGCCAAAATGACAATTAATCCCTCGTGGCCACACAGATTAACCGTTCTGACTGTTTATGGCTTTAACCACGGGGGGGGGGGGGGGGGGGGGGGCTCACGTACGTAGAGAATATGATATATGTACCGCCACTACCTGTAGCAAATTTATATATTCTGCAGGAACTCATAACTAAAGTTGTTAATATTAATTACACCGGATATTTTTTTTTCTTTTTTTTTTTCCGTACGCCACTATTTTACCTCTGACGAAATCCTTAGGGACTAGGAACTGAATTTTGCGTATTAATACATTTTTCCCTGGCAGCCATGTGCACATGAGTCCCTGGCCACACGGGCAGATAACTCCGACTTCGGAGGTACTCATACTTTTTTCCGTCGATGAGTAATTGACGTTTCAAGCCGGGCCTCGCTGCTGAGACCAGAGGCGATTGCCGCAGAGAGACACCATAGATAAAAAATCCTAACTGGTGGAGCCAGGATTTGAACCCACAACCTCTCTGTCTCGAGTCCGGCGTCTTGCCTCGAAACCAACCAGTTCCCCCCCCCCCCACCGGATATGATGCAGAGAGTCGAGTCTGATTTATCGCAATTACGGTCTGCCAAGTAGCCTCTGAGACGCAAAACGAGTGTTTGTGTGTAACAACACGAACCTTTATGAATTGATGCACCATCAACGTACAAGAATACACGAGTAAGTTTTTATTTTGCTACTGCATGAAACCAAGGGGTGTTTTTTTTGTTTTGTACAACGAATGCAATCTATATTTTACGTTTCAATTAACGATACACAATCTACAATTTACATTTTAATTTTGATATAAATTGAGGTTTTACTAATGTGATGCTACAACCTCCTTTTGAGAAAATTAATAAATTAATCAACCATTATGTGTTGTACGGTACTTGGAGGTATGTGTTAAATTAATACCAACGGGCGGGAATACAGCACTTGGAGGTGTTTAAGTAATACCAGGTGGTGGGAGTACCGTACTGGAGGTGTTTAAGTAATACCAGGTGGCGGGAGTACAGTACCTGGGGGTGTTTAAGTAATACCAGGTGGCGGGAGTACAGTACCTGGAGGTGTTTAAGTAATACCAGGTGGTGGGAGTACAGTACTGGAGGTGTTTAAGTAATGCCAGGTTGCGGGAGTACAGTACCTGGAGGTGTTTAAGTAATATCAGGTGGCGGGAGTACAGTACCTGGAGGTATTTAAGTAATACCAGGTGGCGGAAGAACAGTACTGGAGGTGTTGAAGTAATACCAGGTGGCGGGAGTACAGTACTTTACGTAATACAAGCTGACGGGAGTACGGTACTTGAAGGAGGTAAGTTTTTAATTAATACCTGCTGGCGGCAGTACGGTACTTGGAGGTAAGTGTTTAAGTAATACCAGCTGGGGTGAGTACATTACTTGGATGTAAATGTTTAAGTAATACTAGCTGGGGTGAGTACATTGCTTGGATGTAAGTGTTTAAGTAATACCAGCTGGGGTGAGTACATTACTTGGATGTAAGTGTTTAAGTAATACAAGATGGCGGCAGTACGGTACATGGAAGGGTAAAGGCATAAAGATACACCCAGCTACAAGTAAATGCGAAGCTACTCTGAAGCTCATGACAATAATGCGATTTTTTTTAATAGGGAAAAAGTGGTATGTTAACACCTTTACGTAGGTGAGAAATAAATCAAAAATAGAATGACGCTTAGGCCAAGAAGACCTTCAGCTGGAACAACAACAACAAAAATCAACACAGATATATATATAAGAATATACACAGATATCTAACTACATTGCGATAACATGCTACACTCTCAACAAAGGAAAATAAGTCACTTCCCTGTGGTCCGGAGATTGGTCAAGAACCGAGTGAACTGAAATTGATACGGCGGGCTGATAGGGCGGACCTAGGTGTGAAATACAGTAACCAGAAGGGTTCTAAAAATATGTGGAGGTGAGTACACGATTCCAGACTCTACTTTTCCTGGAAACGATTATATGAGTCGATCTGTGGTATCTGCAACTATGGGTGTGTACATCGAACAGATGTGCATAAACGCATCTGTCTGTGTATATATTACCACAAAGCACATATACAATCACAAAAAGTGCGTCAAAATGCGGAAGTACACATGCAGACAAATATGCACACATATATAGGTGCAGGTGCGCACGAGGGTAAGAAATGTATGGCAGGTATTTTATGTGCATGAGAGCAACATGTTCATGCCGTGTGGTACTTGGAGGTAAGTGTTTAAGTAATACCAGCTGGCAGGAATGCTGTACTTGGAGGTAAGTGTCTAAGTAATACCAGCTGGCGGGAGTACGGTACTAAGAGAAATGTGTTTAAGTAATACCAGCTGACCGGAATACTGTACGGATGTAAGTGTTTAAGTAATATTAGCTGGCAGGAATACTGTACTTGGAGGTAAGTGTTTAAGTAATATTAGCCGGCAGGAATACTGTACTTGGAGATAAGTGTTTAAATAATATTAGCTGGCAGGAATACTGTACTTGGAGATAAGTGTTTAAGTAATATTAGCTGGCAGGAATACTGTACTTGGAGCTAAGTGTTTAAGTAATATTAGCTGGCAGGAATGCTGTACTTGGAGCTAAGTGTTTAAGTAATATTAGCTGGCAGGAATACTGTACTTGGAGGTAAGTGTTTAAGTAATATTAGCTGGCAGGAATACTGTACTTGGAGGTAAGTGTTTAAGTAACACCAGCTGGCAGGAATACTGTACTTGGAGGTAAGTGTTTAAGTAACACCAGCTGGCAGGAATACTGTACTTGGAGGTAAGTGTTTAAGTAATACCATCTGGCGGGAGACGACATTAGAGATAGGAGAGAAGAAATGTTTGACATGGCATGACTGATGTTTAATTTGTCAAATACTGAGTTTGTATATCAGATTCTGAATCGTATGTTTATGCGTCCAGGTCTTGATATCATACATCTATCGTTCTGTATTCAAAAACATATAACCTTCCCATTTTTCATTGTTTCATGTAACATATTTCATCATCATCATGTACTACACCGTATAGCGTAGTCGATCATGTCCTTCCACAATCTTCTATCTACAGTGCATCGTATCAGTTCTGTTGTTGACTGTTTTCCATGCCATGACACTAAGCTATCTAGTATTTTTTCTCTTTGTCGACCGTAATCTCTTTTTCCTTTAATTTTGCCAGTCGTAACCAAGTATTCCAAATTTCCTCTTCTCATGATGGGCCCAAAAAATGTTGATTGTTTCTTTCTAATGTTTTTTAGGAGTTCCCTTATTGTGTTGGCTCTTTGAGAATTTCCTCATTGGTCTTTTTAGCTGTTCAGGCAACGTTCAACATTCTTTTGAGAAATCCCATCTCTGTGGCCTCTAATCGTTTTTTTCATTTGTTTGTCTACTGTCCATGATTCGCTTCCACAGGTCAGAATTAGTTCTATATAGCACCGATGAACTCACTTTTATTGACATAGATTTGTTGCATAAGATATTTTTCATTTTCTGAAATGCTATTTTGACCTGAGCTATTCTGCTTTTTATTTCTGTGGTGCTTCTCCCATCTGATGTTATTATTGTGCCCAAGTATTTGACGCGTTGTACTTGTTTCAGATTTGTCCTGTTTATTTTTATGCTGCACGATAGTTATGATTGTTACGTTGATATAACCATTACTTCTGTTTTTTTACTATTCAGACTGAGACCTTTCTTGTTGCTTTCTTTTACTATTATATCTATCATTTCTTGCAGTTCATTCTCTGTCTCTGCTATTAAGACTGTGTCATCCGCATATCGCAAATTATTTATGTTGTGACCGCTGACTTCAATTCCTTTTTTGTCTACTATTGATCTCATAATATGTTCGCTGTAAAGTGAAAACAAATCCGGCGACAGAACACAGCCTTATCTAACTCCGTATTTTATATATTGAAATTGTCCTGTTTGGTTGTTAATTCATATAGCTGCTGTTTGTTGCCAGTACATGTTTTTTTATGATTCGCAGATCCTTGCCATCAAACATGTTTACTTTCGGAAAAAAAATGCATTCATATGAAGTTTCATTTTATGTCTTCATATAAGCCTGCACATAAAGTATTCATATAAAGTTTACATAACACCACTGAAAGTCAATTTCGGGGAAAGTACAAGGCGGACGATGCTAGGACATAACAATGCTAAGATTAACTGATAATATCAAAAGGTGGAAAAGTGAACCTATGACAACTTGCACTATCACGGCATAGGACATAGTAAATTGGAACTCCATGGCAGCTTACCTTCCACGTGGAGACGATACCCAATGAATGGAATGAACGAATAAAGTTTACGTATAACAAAGAGAGAAGACCCTTAAAACAAAGAAAGAAGACCAGAATAAAAAATTAACATATAATATAAAATAAAGATAAATATTAAACACCACTTGAAACGGTTACTATGATGGATATTTTTTTTGGTGATGTGTGAATTAAACAGCGAACATAGTAAGTAAAGAAAGTAAAGAGCCTCGTCACGCTAAGTGGCGTATAGGGAATATGGTGTTAGTGACCATACATTTTACAGACCTTCAGCACATGATTTTTGGGTTAATGTGGTCGGTATTACGCCCGTGCTGCTTTACTTACCCAGAAATAAACCCGGTACCCATTTAAGGCTGGGTAAACCCGGAAGCCGTCGGTTAGGATCGAACCCTACCTCTTGTCCTTTATAGTCCAGTTCACTAACCACTGAGCTATTGCGGCTCCCAGCAATCATAGTGATGGATACAATTTGTAACATTAAAATAGGAGGGTATAAATTATAAAAAAAATTAATTAAAATTTCCGGCCTAGAGATATGGTGTCGAACATGGAGACATGTACATTAATCACCAACTCACATCCAGATAATTAACTCAGGAAGCCGGTTGCATTTTTTTTTTCGAATCGGGCGAGAGTGCTGGGGAATTGTCAGCGGATAGCGCATATTTATTTATGACCTAATTATACCACACGCGAATGGCTCGCGAGCGGAGTATTACAATCGGTGTTGTATGTGTGTAGGTATTGTTGTATGCTTGTGTTTTGTTCAGACGGTTGTATGTGTGTAGGTATTGTTGTATGCTTGTGTTTTGTTCAGACGGTTGTATGTGTGTAGGTATTGTTGTATGCTTGTGTTTTGTTCAGACGGTTGTATGTGTTTAAGTATTATTGTACGTTTGTGTTTTGTTCAGACGGTTGTATGTGTTTAAGTATTATTGTACGTTTGTGTTTTGTTCAGCCTCTTGTATGTGTGTAGGTATTATTGTACGTTTGTGTTTTGTTCAGACGGGGATATGTGTGTAGGTAATATTGTACGTTTGTGTTTTGTTCAGCCTGTTGTATGTGTGTAGGTATTATTGTACGTTTGTGTTTTGTTCAGCCTCTTGTATGTGTGTAGGTATTATTGTACATTTGTGTTTTGTTCAGATGGGTATATGTGTGTAGATATTATTGTACTTTTGTGTTTTGTTCAGCCTGTTGTATGTGTGTAGGTATTATTGTACTTTTGTGTTTTGTTCAGCCTGTTGTATGTGTGTAGGTATTATTGTACTTTTGTGTTTTGTTCAGCCTGTTGTATGTGTGTAGGGATTATTGTACTTTTGTGTTTTGTTCAGCCTGTTGTATGTGTGTAGGGATTATTGTACTTTTGTGTTTTGTTCAGCCTGTTGTATGTGTGTAGGTATTATTGTACGTTTGTGTTTTGTTCAGCCTGTTGTATGTGTGTAGGTATTATTGTACTTTTGTGTTTTGTTCAGCCTGTTGTATGTGTGTAGGGATTATTGTACGTTTGTGTTTTGTTCAGCCTGTTGTATGTGTGTAGGTATTATTGTACTTTTGTGTTATGTTCAAACGGTTATGTGTGTAATTTGTGCAGTCTGTGCGTGCGTTTAAATAAAAATTAAAAAGGTAACTTTGTTATGCATCTTTGTTTCCATAAGTGCAGAAGTATAGATTATACCTCATGCACATGCTCCTCAAACTGTCGGTGCACCCCTTTCTCATCAGATGGATCGCTGCAGCACTGTTTCAGAGGAGGGTGATACTCAGATGAGGATGTTGGTCCTCCCAGCCAAATCCATTTGTCGAGGCTACCACGATTGTCACCAGTATTATTTAACGTGTACACAATAACGGTCACGGTAAAACAGCTGGATGGGAGTGGAAGAACTATGACTTTTGCTGGTGACATTCTGGTATATCGAAAGCGAAGAGACAGACTGTAAATCGTCTCCACACTGTAAAACAAACTCTATCGTATCTCTTCCTTGTGTTGAGTATCTGGAGCCTTGGTTGATCCTAATAAAGCATCAGTTGCATGGTTCTCCCTTAACAATTATAGAGTTCACACGGAAACGCCGATACTGATAAGGTGACCAAGGACAGACAGATGACGTACCTCGGAGTTACGTTTGATCGAACATGTGTTATTGGGACCACGTCGACAATGTGATAACAAAATCCCGCAAAGGATTAGCCGCATTGAAGGTCTTGGCAGCTGCCAACATCGAGCAGAGGCTACTTACCCTTCTGTTCCAGACACTAGTCCTCGCACCAAATCGAGTACGCCCTAGCAATCTTTACCGTCAGTACGACACAAATTAACAGCTGCAGAAAGTACAGAATGAAGCTATGCGCATTATCTTGGGGTGTACGAGGGATACTCCCATTGTAGCAATGAGGTATTTTCTTGACTTCCAACCATGGATGACAGAATCAAGATCTGGAAGGCACGAGCATACCTGAAGATTAGTGCAGACAAAGAGCATCCATTGCACCACGTGCTCAACACAGGGAAGGGTGTCAGGCTAAAAAGAGACAAATCCTGGATGGGCCGAACAGAAAATGTCACCAAACTGGTCTGTGGGCTTACCAGTATCAACGCTTACGAGGAGTGGATACCGGTGCTTAGGGCAGGATTCAGGGGACATTCTCGTGTATAGCCACACTCGATAGGAAATGCATGGAACAGAACTCAGTTGTGCTAAATGCAAAGGTCAACGGTCTCGTCTTGGATAACACCGATGAGAATGATGCAGACATCTGTACAGACAGATCTGTAATACGACACAAAAGAAATGCATGGGCATTTACAGCACGCTCGGTAGGCAGAATAGTCAAAGAAGAAAGCGGTGCATACGTTATGACCACGAGTAGCATGACGATGGAGGTGATGGCAGTGACCAAGGCATTCATCTGGTTAGAGTCACAAGACTACACCCACGCCTGTATACTGAATGGTTCGATGAGCACGATACAAAAGTGGAGGCGGGCTCAGTAAGCAGGCAATGGTTAGAGTCATTGCAGAAGTCAAAAATACGTAAGGTTACCTTTGTCTACGTCCCAGGACATGCGGGAGTACGGGAAAATGAAAGAGCGGACATATTAGCTAGCTGCGCTATTATTGAGGACGGTCAACAAATGGATCGGGCGGACATCATTAATTACCTAGGAGATTTTGGAAGGTCACAGAACTTTGAAAACCATGAGTCCACGTCACTCCTTCAGAAGAATAAGATGGGAGTTAAAATGCGCACAGCCAGAAACGAGAAACTTAGTGGGCGTGTAAGAAGACTTATCAACTATACAGAACTGGAGTCGTCAGTCGCTGGACACTACGAGACTTGCTGAGGAGGGATCTGAGCACCTATGGACATGTTCGGAGTGCAATGATGATGACCCGCAAATAACTAAATGATTCAATTGCATTTAAACAAGAACGATAATGAGGCGTAACAATTTAACTAAAAAAACAATTGAAATACATAAAACAATTTAAATAACACCAAAATATAAGAAGATGTAAGAAAAATAAAAAGAAACAATAAAATAAAATATAACGAATGAAACTGCACACATATCTACTTCATATTTCATATTGTTAGTATAATAATAAATAGCGTGAGTCAATAAAGAGCAAGCAAGCCACTGTAAGACGATTTAGAGATGGTTAGTGCGTACGATAAATGCTTGTGGATATTTTGCTATTCGAAGTGTTTTGATGTCCATAAAAATTGGTACCAGCATTTTCTCTGTGTTAATTACTGGCGAGCTGACCACATCTGCCGCTAGACAACGAGGAAAATATGTCGATGGGGATGATGGGTGATATTGTGACGTACACTCTTTACTCTTTATTAAAAGTCACATTAATAAGATACTCAAAGTCATACAAGAAGATACAGAGTAAAAAAAAACAAACAGTAAACACACGGTTCAAAGAAGAAAAGAAATAGAAGCACTAAGATGTGAAGTGGGAGAATCAAACGCTTTACCGCGACAAGAAACAGAAGAAATGACGTTCCATGTGATAAACACATTTCTACGAGCGAGTGGATCCACATCGAAGCTCTTTGGATCCTAAAATGTCCACTAGCCTTAGGATATTAAATCTATGCGTCAATTACTATCTAAATTAGATGTGCCAGACGCATGACAGGAAACAGCCTGAGAGATAGGATCAGAAAAAAAGAACTGATCAAAAATGTTAGAATAAATTCCCACCATTGAATAAATAAAGAACAAGAAATAAAATGGATCGACCACTTGATAAGACCATCATCATCAAGTACCGGGCCTGCTGGCGTAGGTGATCATGTCTCTCCCCAACTTTCGATCTCGACAGTTATTTATCATTTCTGTTGTTGAACTTCTGCCAAACCATTCTCTTAAGCTGTCTGGTATTTTTTCTCTTTGCTTCCCTCTATCTCTTCGTCTCTCAATTGTCCCAGTTGTTACTACATATTCCAGCTGTTCTCTTCTCATTACAGGGCCAAAAAATGATGGTTGTTTCTTCCAAATATTGGAAATTAGCTCTATTTTTGCTTTGACATCTTTAAGGGCATTTTCATTACTCTTCTTAGCTGTCCATGGCATTCTCAACATTCTTCTATAAAACCACATTTCTACAGGCTCCAGTGATTTTCTTGTCTGTTGTCCTGTTGTCCAAGATTCACATCCATATGTTAAGACTGGCTCTACATATCATTTAAGAACTCTTTTTCTTGTTTCTATTGTAAAAAATAGATTGCATAGTATCTTCCTTATTTTTTGGAAAGCTACTTTTGCCTGAGCCATTTTGCGTCTCACCTCTTTTGTACATCATCCGTCTGAGGTTAACAAAGTTCCCAAATATTTCAATTCATTTACCTGTTTTAATATTGTTCAGTAATCTTGGTAAGACAGAAAGATAAAAAGATCAAAATAACAACAAAACGAGTCTTCAATTGACGCTAAGAGAACTACGGACTACGAAAAATATGGATTTATGAAATATTTGAAACCTGAAACGTAACTGTAGGGGAAGCTAACAGAATAGCAAAACACCGCAAACTATAACTCCACTCGACAATAAAGACTAGAAGAGAAAGTTAAGAAGAAAATAGAAAAAATGGTAATCGACGTCAGAAACGAAGACTCATAAAAGGATTACGAAATAAACACTCGAGCTACAAATATATTATAACAATTGTAATATATAACTGAACTATAAAATGTTGATATATTATAACAATTGTAATGTATAACTTAACCATAAATCCTTTATTCCCACTCTGTGTCTATTTTTTTTTTACCTTTAGTCGTTCTTCTTACTCATTTGTATTTCGCAATTATTCCAACTTGTATCTCGCTTTCATTCTCAGCACCATAACAGCTAAAGACATACGATAAATAACAAAACATGCTTACCTCTTATATATTTATATATATAATACCAGTAACAAAGACAATATTATAGATATCAATATGCATATGTCATGAGCAAGATTATATGTTTGCTGACAATACAGACTAGCTAGATAAAACTAAAACAGCACTAATAATACAATTAATGACTCCAATGATATGAGAGCTATCAAATGAAGCAATTGAAATATTAAAAAGAAACAACTTGTTTTCAGCTCAAGAGCAACTGACCGGAACTATGTTTCCATAATGGGATATGATTGTAAATGGGACATGCTCGTTAAAACAAGCTCATTACGGAACATACTTGAAATTACAAATTACGCTCGATAATAGCTGCAATTGAAGAAGGCGTTTAACGTTAAAAAGCAATTTTATGAACAAGTGAAAGTGAAGCATTGAGGACAAGGAAATGAGTATTACAGACTAGGAAAAAAAGGAATATTATGTAGTAGAAAAAAAGGAATATTACAGACTAGAAAAGAAGGAATATTACGTACTAGAAAAAAAGGAATATTACAGACTAGAAAAAGGAATATTGCAGACTAGAAAAAAGGAATATTACAGACTAGAAAAAAAGGGATATTACAGACTAGAAAAAAAGGAATATTACATACTAGAAAAAAAGTAATATTACAGACTACAAAAAAGGAATATTAGAGGCTAGAAAAAAAGAGTTTTACAGACTAGAAAAAAAGGAATATTACAGACTAGATAAAAAGGAATTTAACTGACTAGAAAAAAAGGAATTCTTTACGACTGTTGTTAATACTCAACTTTATTGGAGCCTCGATAGCTCAGTGGTTAGTGAACTGGTCTACAAGGGACAAGAGGTAGGGTTCGATCCCAACCGACGGCTTCCGGGTTCACCCAGCCTTAAATAGGTACCAGATTTTTTCCGGGGAAAGTAAAGCGGCATGGGCGTAATACCGACCACATTACTCCAAAAATCATGTGCTGAAGGTCTGTAAAACTTATGGTCACTAACACCATATTCCCTATACGCACTTGGCGTGACGGGGGCTATTTACCTTTTTTACGATCTAACATGATTTCCTTTAGCTCTGGAATCTGATTCTCGCTCTCTGTCTGAGTTATATCGCTGATACATTCGTTAAAAACTTGTATTTCAATTGCATATTGAGCTGTAGAGTGGCGAGCAGTTGTCAATTCAGCCAAAGCAAAGAAACAAAATTAAGCTATGAATAAACTATGTTGCAAAATTTGAAAAACAATGCTTGTCCTGTTGAAAGCAAAGGTGCACTGTAGCCGAGGCAGACACAGACTAAAGTGGACTGCTAACATCAAAAGGTGGACAGATGAACCTATGGCAAAGTGCGCTACCAAGGCAAAGGACAGAGTAAAATGCCGCTTCACGGTGGCCTGGATGTGGAGAAGACACCCAATAAATGAATGGTGAAGAGAAAATTAGTTTAAAAAAGAAAGTGTCCTGAGAGAGAAAGAGTCCCAGTGATGAATTGTTTAAAACAACAGTTGGCGCGAAATACATTTGAGCAAGTATACGTGAGTAAAAGTCTGGCAATCTTTTTGTAATGGGTTAGAAGTTTAAAAAAAAAAAGTAACGAGATCCGTCACGCCAAGTGCCGTATAGGGAATATGGTGTTAGTGAACATAATGTTTATAGACCTTCGGCACATAATTTTTTAGTTAATGTGGTTGATATTACGCCCGTGCCATTTTACTTTCCAAGAAAAAAAACCGGTAACCATTTAAGGCTGGGTGAACTCGGAAGTCGTCGATCAGGATTGAACCTGACCTCTTGTGCTGTGTAGTCCAGTTCACTAACCACTGAGTTATCGCGGCTCCCTATGGGATAGAGAGAGGGATTAGCAAACGAGTCGGATCAAAATATAAAAGAACAAAGAACCATAAGTAAAAGATTTGAGTTCAAAGAAATAAATCATTGAGAGATTTAAAAAAAAACCAGGAAGAAAAATAATGAAAGTTAGGGATAATGTGGAAAAAGATGAATAAAAGAGATCGTGTATACAATATAGATGAAAGTAGAAAGTAAAAAAATATAGAAAAGTATAAATCACGTTTTATGACAAATAGAGGCATTGTGAATGTGTAGAAGAGAAAGAGAGAGAGAGAGAGAGAGAGAGAGAGAGAGAAGGGGAAGAAGATTAAGAACACTTAGAGAGAAGAGAGGAAAGAGAGCGGTGTTCAATGCAAATTAAAAGATGAAGGTAACGCATGGTTGGTATACAAGCTCACTGCTTCATATGTACATTAATATGTAGAATGAACAAGATATTGACAGTGAGCGCTACCGAAGGCGAGTGTAGTAGTATAATAAAGCTAGCCACTCACTTTCCTTGTACTCCCACTCCACTCACTTAGCCTGGCTCTAACGTTTCTCTAACCTGGAACAATCATTTGCTTGGAAACTCATTTCAATTTATTTGTCTCCAATATTCAAACTGAATCATGCATCCTCTATATTTCATAAATGCAACACTCATTTAACTCGCGTTCCCATCTGACTAATGTATATTCCAATTTGCTCCTCACTCATTATTCTCCCTAATCCCTCCTCGCGCATTATCATACCAACTTACTCCTCACTCATACTTTCACCTATAAGATATGCTGAAGATACTGTACTACTAGCAGAAAATCCTAAAGATCTACAACAATTACTTAGTGAAATAAACATGACAAGCAAAAAATATGGACTGGATATGAATATCAAAAAGATTAAAACTAAGATCATAAACAAAGAAGATACTCAAAACCAAAAAGTGGATATCAAAATTGAAGGAATGGACCAGGAGACAGTTCAGAACTACAACTACCTTGGACATACTATAACCAGTGATAGAAAATGTAAAACTGAATTAAACAAAAGAATAGGAATGGCAAAAAGTAATTTTAATGTCATGAAGAACACACTAACATCAAAACAATTAACACCAGGGCTAAAAAACATCATCAAGCTCTGGGCCTGCTGGCGTAGGTGATCATGTCTCCACCATTTTCGATCTCGGCAGCTATTTATCATTTCTGTTGTTGACCTTCTGCCAAGCCATTCTCTTAAGCTGTCTGTTATTTTTTCTCTTTGCTTCCCTCTATCTCTTCGGGCCTCAATTTTTCCAGTTGTTACAATATATTTCATTTGTTCTCTTCTCATTACATAGCCAAAATATGATGATTGTTTCTTCCTAATATTGGAAATTAGCTTTCTTTTTGCTTTGACCTATCTCAGAACATCTTCATTACTCTTCTTAGCTGTCCATGGTACTCTCAACATTTTTCTGTAAAACCACATTTCTACAGACTCCAGTAATTTTCTTGTCTGTTGTTCTGTTGTCCATGATTCGCATCCACATGGCTCTACGTAAAATTTAAGAATTCTTTTTCTTGTTTCTATTGTTCAAAATAGATTTCATAGTATCTTCCTCATTTTTTGGAAAGCTGCTTTTGCCTGAGCCATTCTGCATCTCACCTCTTTTGTACATCTTCCGTCTGAGGTTAACAAAGTTCCCAAATATTTAAATTCATTTACCTGTTTTAATATTGTTTCACTTGTCTTTATTTTGCACTGAGGTGATGTCTTTTTCTTTGTTGTTACCATTACCTCTGTCTTTTTGCTATTAAGGCAGAGTCCTTTATTTTTGTTTCTTTCACTATAATGTCCAACATTTCTTGTAACTCATTTTCACTCTTAGCGATTAAGACTGTATCATCAGCATACCTTATATTATTTATATTATGACCTCCAATTATTATTCCAGGTATGCCCCTTATGGATCTTAAAATAATCTCACTATAAATATTAAACAAATCTGGTGACAGCACACAACCTTGTCTAACACCCTGTTTTATTTGTTGAAACATTCCCAATTGTTTCCAGTTCTTATGGCCACTTTTTGTTGCAAGTACATGTTCATTATTATTCTTAGACCTTGGTGTAATCTATGAAACATAGGTATAGATCTGTTTTCACGTCTATGGCTCTTTCTAATAAAGATCTTATGATATATATGGCATTGCCTGTTCCTTTATCTCTAACCAAACCACACTGTTCATTGGCTAAAACTAAGAATAGCACAATGGTATGTCTTCTCAACATTCCTATATGGTGCAGAAACATGGACATTAGGCAAGAAAACAGAACAGAGAATTAAAGTCTTTGTAATGTGGATATATAGAAGAATAGGTAGAATTGGATGGAAGGAAAAGAAAACAAACGATGAAGTCTTAAAACAACTAAACATGAAATGAGAACTACTAAACACAATTCAAACAAGACAAATGCGATTTTTGGGCCATGTTAAAAGACACAACAACCTACTAAAAGATAAACTCAGGGGAAAATACAAGGTAAAAGAGGCAGAGGCAGACCAAGACTAACATGGACGAGTAACATCAAAAGATGGACAAACCAGCCTATGACAACCTGCACTATCAAAGCAAGAAACAGAGCAGAATGGCGCTCCATGGTAGCCAACCTTCATTGCTGAGATGGCACTCGATGATGATGATACTTTTCCCTATTCCCTTCTCTATTATTTATACTCCTATTTCAATTTTCTCTATTCACTCATCCTCCCGATCCCCACCATCTTCTAATTCCAAACTCACTTATTTGTCACCCGATCCCATCCTCACCCATTCTGCAATAACTTCTCTCCCTCTTATTGATCTCCATTCTCCACCTCACTTATTTGCCTCCTCCATTCCTTCCACTTACACCCACTTTTCCCCCTCAGCATGATTGCCAACAATTGAAGATTTCCAACATATGGAAGAGGTTTAGAAAATACTTTCCAAGTCATATCTGCCCACAGCGAATGTAAACATCGATGTGTAGCGGAAACGTTACCCTGGATTTTGCAATATTTACTCTACGAGCATTTCCTCCCTTTTTTTTATTTTTAAAATGGCTTGTATATAATCACAAATAGAAACGCCATGGTTTAGTAAGTAGAAATTAAACTATTACAACGACTTTCTCCTCTATCCTTTATTTATTACCACATTGGTAAGAAATGTAATTTAGTTCTTTGGATAAATGGCTCTTCATCGGATTGTTTTCTACTCACTACTTCGGTCCCCTAAATTGCATGCTACATGACTGTAGTTAATATAACAGTGGGCGTTGGCAATCCAAATGTTTTAGAATAAATTAAGACGACTTCTACGATTAAAAACTTTTGTTTTGTATTTTAAAAGAACAAATTCGTGGATGCATTCCATTGAAAGACAAGATAGAAATGAATTCATTTTTTTTAAATAAGGGAGGATTTAAATGAGATATTTAAATAAGATCTGCTTAAAAGGTGCAATACAGAGGAGGTTCCACGCTGTGATAACAGTTAGGCGATAGAGATGATTAGGTCATTTGCTTAATTAAAGGAGAACCAGGGGACTAAAGAACATGAACTTTCGCTCGATGAATGTTAGAGGAAAGGGTAAAGATAAACTGACAAAGGTCAATTTGGCAGAGAAGATTGAAAAGACGGATGAATTGTATAGGCCAGACATCGGGCACTCCGCATATATTGACCAAAGTAGAAGTAACCGAAGTAGAGAAATTGTTATCATTTGTCCAACAAGATTATAGGAGAAGAAGATTAAAAAGCATGACACTAATCTAAACGCCTAACTAGTTACAATATATAACTACAAAAATAAAAAAAGAACACCTTTGTAAAGGACAAGGGAGCCGCGATAGCTCAGTGGTTAGTGAATTGGACTACAACAGACAAGGGGTAGGGTTCGATCCCAACCGACGACTTCCGGGTTCACCCAGCCTTAAATGAGTATCGGATTTTTTTCTTGGAAAGTAAAGTGGCACGGGCGTAATACCGACCACATTGCCCCGAAAATCATGTGCCGAAGGTCTGTAAAATTTATGGTCACTAACACCATATTCCCTATACGCCACTTGGCGTGACGGGGGTACTTTATTTTTTTTAAAATATTAAGTACGTTTAGTTCTTCAAAGCCCTAAAGAGAATGGAAACTAAATGTTAGTGATCATATTTTACAATGATTAGCTGCATATTGTTTTCTTACTGATTTGGTCAGCATTATGACAGACCGTTATATCTGTCAGTTTATAAACATGCGGTACATATTACCAGAAGTTTAGCTCAATCCAACTTCTTTGTAGTGAGACCATAGCTCGTGAAAACCAAATCTGGACCATTTCGATCAGTATAAAGACAAACTAAACACTCAGCCACAGTGGAATTAAACGTTGAAACAGACTGGAGAATCACTTCTATAGTTGGAGAATAACATCCATAAATGAAGAGAAACATACAGAATTGGAGAATAACACACATAGTTGAAGACGAAAAACATCTCAGAGTTGTAAGAGAATAACATCCACAGTTTAAGAAAAATATCCATAATTGGAAAATTACATCCATAGTTGGAGAAAAACATCCAAAGTTAGAAAATAAATCGGGAGCTGGAGAAGAAGATCGGGAGCTGGGACTAAGAACAAGAACATTCGAATAAAATCAGAAGCTGGAAAATAACATCAAGTAGGGAATCATAACATCAGGAGCTAAAGAATAACATCAAGAAGGGGATCATAACATCAGGAGCTAAAGAATAACATCAAGAGCTGGAGAACAACATCTAGGGTTCAAGAAAAACATTCAGAATTAGAGAATAATATCCAGAGTTGGACAAAAACATCCAGAGTTGGAGAATAATATCCAGAGTAGGAGGATAATATCCAGAGTAGGAGGATAATATCCAGAGTAGGAGGAAAATATCCAGAGTAGGAGGATAATATCCAGAGTAGGAGGATAATATCCAGAGTAAAAGTAAAAAAGTAAAGTACCCCCGTCACGCCAAGTGGCGTATAGGGAAATATTTTGTTAGTGACCCTATATTTTACAGACCTTCAGCACATGATTTTCGGGGTAATGTGGTCGGCATTACGCCCGTGCCGATTTAGTTCCGGTACACATTTAAGGAAGGGTGAACCCGGAAGCCGTCGGTTGGGAATGTATTATGTATTTCTTTGTTTGGGAGATGAGATATTAATTCGGATGATTTCACTGTCACGTGCGGTTGAGTAATTATGGCTTTTAATTCGTTTGGAATGATACCGGGACCTTCCATAACCATAACCATCCAGAGTTGGAGAAAAACATCTAGAGTTGGAGAATAACATCCAGAGTTGGAGAATAACATCCAGAGTTGGAGAAAAACATCTAGAGTTGGAGAATAACATCCAGAGTTGGAGAATAACATCCAGAGTTGGAGAAAAACATCTAGAGTTGGAGAATAACATCCAGAGTTGGAGAAAAACATCTAGAGTTGGAGAATAACACCGAGAGCTGGAGAACAAAACAAAGATATGGAAACAAAACATCAAAAGCTTGACCAAATACAGACTACAGAATCAGAGTATACAACATAGAAATACGCTTTTTCTCATCAGTCAGCAATGCGCAGAAAGCAACCAACATCATATTAATTAAATAATTCTTCTTATTTTTATAATGTACTATTTTTTCTAAGTTCTACTGACGTTATATCAAATAAATCTTTCTTCTCATCACATGCGCATCTGACTTATAGTCACCAAGCCGATTCGAAGGTGGTGGTAAGATTTTCAAGTAAATCTTGAGTGACATTATTGTCTTTTTCTAATGTTTGACGTTTTCATCAATTTTTAAAATTCTCTTAATAATATAGTACACTTCCCTTTCGATTTTGTCATTTCATTTCATTTAACTTTTTTATTCAATTTGTATTTCTCCTTAATCTATTAAGTTTGCTCATTCTAGACCATGTAGTAACGTTTATCTTCATTCCGTTGTCCGTTTTTGTTGTTCCCGTTTTATGTAGAAGGTCACACGTAGGCCGAAATATCATGCTTTTATTTTGTTTCTTTGTTTTTATAAATATGTCATTATACTTTATTTTTATCCTACTATTTGTAGGAATGAACGTTACACCTCCACCCTATGCTCTCTTTCGCATATTTACTCTCTGGAACTTGACATTTCCTATTGCATTCTACGGAGCATTATTTTATTTTTATTTTTATGTTTACTCTGCCATTTTTGTTAATGTAATCATTCTTTAATGCTCAAAGCTTCAAGTTTCTTCATTACTCTCTGTTCATTCCTTCCATGGTGAACACATTTAACAGAAAAGCCAGACAATACATCAGCTGAAATTGAGTTATTTGCAGTTCTTCATCACTGCACTCCGAACATGTCCATATGTGCTCAGATCCCCTCCTCAGCAAGTCCCGCAGTGTCCAGCGTCTGACGACTCCAGTTCTGTGTTGGTTGATAAGTCTTCTTATTCACCCGCTAAGTTTCTCGCTTCTGGCTGTGCCCATCTTAACTCCCATCGCTTTCATCCTAATGAGTGAAGTAGACACATTATTTTCGAAGTCCTTTGCCCTTCCCACATCTCGGACTGCATTGATGAGGTCCGCCGTATCCATTGGTTGACCGTCTTCAACGACTGCGCAGTTAGCCAACCTGTTCGCTCTTTCATTTCTCCGTACTTCCGCATGGCCAGGGACGTAGACAAAGGTGGGAAATACGCATTATTTACTTCTGCAATGACTCTACATTTTCCCTGCTTATTCGAGACCTGAAATTCGTCACCGACTATTAGCGTTAATAAAAGTGAGCAATAACTGATTAAGACACCCCCTACACCTTCCCGCTGTGAGTTTGGAAACATACATACTATCTAATCTGGTACAGCTAACAGGAATCGAAAAGAGAAAGTGAAAACTGCGTCCCAAAAACATCTAGCTAAATCGGATGTGCTGGAACGAAAGACATATACATACATAACTACATTCTCCAAAAACCATGACACAGCGAAAATTACATCTCATTTTATGCACTTTACAAAACGCACGGCGTGGAGAAGTAATCGTTTGGTGAACTCACACGAAATTGAAACATTAACAGCATCCTTGTTGTTGAACATGTTTCCGCAAATTTTTTGCTGTTGATCATTCACATTAGAGGAAAAACAACATTGATTTCAAATATCTGCGCAATGTTATTTTATTTTTACACTTCCAAAGCTATCAATTATAATCGAATAATGCGCAATTCAATTTTTTATCTATTTTATATCAACAATTATTTTCATTTACGTTTTTCGTGTAAAATGTCTACTTTACTAACACAGATTTAATTGTTCTGAGAGATAAGTAATTCCTGTACTCATCCTATCGTCAAAAGTGTATATACCTAAAAATGCATCTAATCTGCAAATAGAATTGTTCAGTTGCAAAACAATAAGGCAGATAAAAGTAAAATGAAGAAGACAGACCCAAATTAACAGAAAAGAAGAGACAATAAAGAAGACAAACCAAAATGGAAAGAAGTGGAGAGATAGAAAAAAGAAGCTAGATCAAAATGAAACCAATAAGGCAGATGAAAAAAATAGTACTGACCAAATTGAAAACAAGAAGAATTACCAAAATGCTCATTATCTCTGATAAAGACTGCTTTATGATGGTCCTGATTTCTGCAATCAATCACTTATCGTTCAGCTCAAATCTCGTATGGAAAATGTGGTGATTTTATTTTTCTCTCGAGATCAACAGAAATGGAAATTCCAGTCGTGATTCCTTGGGATTACTTGAAGTCGAAGCTTTAATTTCCAGCTCCGTAGGTGGCTTTGCGACAAAAATATTCGAATTTCAGAAAGGGAGAGTCGAGAATTTCCATGTGGTGGTTCGTTATGTTAATGAATATGTTTTGCCATGCACCCAAACGATCGTTATTATTATGTATAAGATATTCTTTCATGATCTATCTTTTTTATTATCACGGTTGAGTCTCCTTTTTGCTAATGATTTTAAATGTTTTTCTAGTTCTTTCGGGCTTTATTATAAACATAACATGTTTTGTATTGTTTTAAATGTATATTTTAAGGCAAGCGCTTGTTTTAATACATGTTGTGATAGATGTGGTACATGTCGATTTATAGAAAAGTGGGAAGAATTGGATAGATATAGAAGAAAACAAACGATGGCGTCTTAAAACAACTAAAAATGAAAAGAGAACTACTTAACACAATTGAAACTATACAAATTTGGTTTTTCGGGCATGTTAAAATACACAGCAGCCTACTAAAAATAATCTCGAAAGAAAAAACACAAGGTAAAAGAGGTAGAGGCAGACCAAGACTAACTTGACGAGTAACATCAAATGATGATGTGATACATTATATTATATATTATGTTAGAATATTTTCACAAGTTGTAATGAATAGCTATTCGTTGAAATGATAGATTGTTATATTTGAAGTTTTATTTAATAGTACACATTACAGCATTTGGGAGCCGCGATAGCTCATTAGTTAGTGAGCTGGACTACAAAGGGCAAGAGGTCGGGTTCGATCCTAACCGATGGCTGCCAGGTTCACCCAGCCTTAAGTGGGTGCCGGATTTTTTCTTGGAAAGTAAAGCGGTACGGGCGTAATACCGACCGCATTACACCAAAAATCATATGCTGAAGGTCTGTAAAAATTATGGACACTAATACCATATTGGAGCAGGTGGTGGATGGTGTTGTGGGAGCAGCCGACAAGTACAGTCACTGCCAAGAAGGAAAGCAATGGCAAACTACCTTCATATATTGCCTGGAATAATCATGACAAACCACAAAGAGGCCAATACAAAAAGGAAGCTCTTAAAAAACATCAGAAAGAAGCAATCAACATTTTTTGGGCACATCATGAGAAGAGGAAAGTTGGAATACTTGGTTACAACTGGCAAAATAAAAGGAAAGAGAGATCGCGCACGACAAAGAGAGAAAATACTGGATAGCTTGGTGTCACGGCATGGAAAACAGTCAACAACAGAACTGATACGATGCACTGTGGATAGAAGATTGTGGAGGGGCATGATCGCCAACGCCAACCGATACGGTACATGATGATGATGAATACCATATTCCCTATACTCCACTTGGCGTAACGGGACTCTTTACCTTGCTTTTTTTAAAATAACAGTCATTAGCATCTAATAAACGAAGAAAAGAATAAAAAAACATAACTGAACATGATCAAAAGTAGGTCATTTACTTCCCTTTTGTATATCTATTCGGATCTTATGGCCTTTAATTTTTCCGATAAAATGACTGGTACTACATTTTTTCAGTCAGGACGACTGAGGACAGTGCATTAAAAACTTAATGTCGTGCACAAAACCTTGATATCATGAATTATAATGTGATGACATGCATGAAAATGTGATGACGCGCATTAAAATATGCTGACATGCACTAAAATGTGATGGCATGCATTAAAATGAGATGACATGCACTAAAATGTGATGACATGCATAGAAGCATGTCGATGTGCATTAACATTTGATGTCATGTATTAAAAAATGGTTGACATGCACTAAACCTTGATGCCATTCATTAAAACCTGATGACATTCATTAAAACTGGATGAAATCCATTAAAACCTGATGACATATACATTAAAACTTGATGTCATTCATTAAAACTGGATGACATTCATTAAAACCTGATGACATACATTAAAACTTGATGTCATTCATTAAAACCTGATGACATACATTAAAACCTGATGATATTCATTAAAACTGAATGACATTCATTAAAACTGGATGACATTCATTAAAACTGGATGCCATTCATTAAAACTGGATGACATTCATTAAAACCTGATGACATACATTAAAACTTGATGTCTTTCATTAAAACTGGATGACATTCATTAAAACCTGATGACATACATTAAAACCTGATGACATACATTAAAACTTGATGTCATCAATTAAAACTAGATGTCATGCACTAAAACATGATGATATGCACAACAACTTAATGATCTGCACTATAACGATCTCTTAACTGCGCTTGCTAACAGCGCTAACGGAAGTAATGACTCTCTCTCCTCGCAGTAAGGGTTATGTGGAATATGGTATTAGTACCGGTATCTTTCAATGAAAGCACATTTGATGGGTAATGTGACCGATTTGACGTCAGACCACCATACTTTCAGATACATTTGAATCAGGCTTATTTAATTAATTTGGAGTGCGAAGCTCTATAGACTTAAAATTAACGTCAACCATTGGCCAAATAATAAAATAAAAATTAACCAATCATAAAGTTCAAACAATAAAGAAGCAAGTTTCGGCCAAACATTAGTTCAGAGATAATTATGTATGTATATAAAAAATATAAGATAACATAATAATAAATATAATTATAATATAGCGTCACTTGTGTAGTGGTTACGGAATTTCCTGGTCACGTTGTTAAAGTGAGATATATCGTATCTGGACGACTTGATGTCGACTCAGCTGAAATTTAAACCAAATAATGGGTACTTAACTCAATAATTTGATGAAAATAAATAAAAGCGAGAAAGGGCCTGCTCAACTACATATATTGTGGACTCATATGATGGAGGTTAATATTTCATTCCCATACAAAATTAAAGTAATGTCACGGAGCAGGGATTACCTTTCAAATGTGACAACTTCAGTATTCCCTCATTTATATGTTTAAGCCTCTCAGAAAAGACATTAAAGGAGCTAGAACAGGCCCTGAGCTAATCCTCAGCTACATACATAAACAACAAATAAACTGGTTTGTCCATCTAGAAAGAATGCCGTTTGATAGTAAGAAGGTCGTATGATTCCTTGCAATACAAAGCATGAGAAGGGAGAAGAACAAGAGGCAGACCCAGATTAAGATGGACAGACAACATCAAAGAAACGTTACAACAGCATCAGTTGATAATGAATGAAGTCGTCAAAAGAAACAGATCTTTGTATCTCCCTCGACACCCGAAAGGTAACAATCATCATCATGCCCCATACCGGTTGGGTAGGTGATCATGCCCCTCCACAATCTTCTATCTACAGTGCATCGTATTAGTTCTGTTGTTGACTGTTTTCCATGCCATGACACCAAGCTATCCAGTATTTTCTCTCTTTGTCGCCCGCGATCTCTCTTTCCTTTTATTTTTTTTGCCAGTTGTAACCAAGTATTCCAACTTTCCTCTTCTCATGATGTGCCCCAAAAAATGTTGATTGCTTCTTTCTGATGCTTTTTAAGAGCTCCCTTTTTGTGTTGGCCTCTTTGAGAACTTCCTCATTGGTCTTTTTAGCTGTCCAGGGAACTTTCAACATTCTTCTGATAAATCCCATCTCTGTGGCCTCCAGTCGTCTTTTCATTAAGGTAACAATAGAAAGAAAGAAAGAAAGAAAGAAGCATTCATTGTTGATTCTTACTTCAAAATGTGTTTAGTACGAGATGGGCATTTCATTTTCCAGAAATAACTTTCTCCGATTAAAAAAAGAATAGTTCCTTTCCCGTCATTTGATTCTACTCTCCGATCTAATACACAACTACAGTGTGGTTAATTTAACTTCATGATTTCTCTTATGTCTTCATCAAGATATAATTATCTATTGTCTCTATTTCCTAGTAGCTTTATGTGGTACATATTCTGTACGTTTAATGGGATAGTTATTTATTTAACAGCAAACAAACCAAATTTTTAGATAGTGGAATAATAAATAGTGAGTGAGTGAGTGAGAGTGAATGATTGAGTGAGATAGTGAGTGGGTGAGTTAGTAAGTGATTGATTGAGTGGAAAACTGCTGATGTAGCTAAGTACATAAATAAACCAATGAATGATTAGTCATAAAAAATAGACTGTCCACACAGAACGTATCCTGTCACCAGTCTGCCGTAACAGTTTCTGTGCCATCTTCGGTTCACTGCATCCAGCAACGCTAAATGTGGGTAGATGAGCAGCCAGTATAAAAACTGCTCTAGAAAATCAATTATTATCAACTGATAAGTCCAGTTCTGTGCTATTTTAGTTGCTCTTGAAAAAAAAAATGTAGAAATATTAAAAGACCTGAACATTAAAGAGAACTGGCTCAATAGCATCGTAAAGAAATAATTAAAACATTCGACCACATCAAAAGATAGAGTAGACTTGAAACAACAGTAATTGAAGAAATGGTTTCTATAACACAAGACAGCGACAGGCATACTTGAACGCTGTTTCGAATTTTCAAAGATTCATTAAAAATTTCCAAGAGATGGAGAGGGAGATCTGGATGGATACATAATTTTTTTTCAGTCAAGCTATGATGAGTGGAATGTTTCGCAAATGTAATTAGATGACGAAGAAAAGTAGAAGAAAATTGGCGTTGAAGTAAAAAAAAAAAATACCTACGAGCATAACACCATATTCCCTTGACGACACACTCGAAATGTGACAGCGTTTCTTATTTTGTTCTCCTTTCATAATTACATTCATTTAAACTCAAGTTCTTTTTGGCAAATTTGATCACGTTGAATCTTTACAAACAAAAAAAAAAAAAAAAGAAAACGAAGAAAAGACATTTCCGATCTAGTTTAAGATATAAAGATGTTATCAAACTTGACATGAACCTAACCTGAAATATTTCATTAATATATTTTCAATGATTCACCAACAAAGATTATTCTATGATCACTGTATCTGTCTCCGCATATCCTGCACTAAAAAAAAAAAAACATAATTGTCGATAACATCGCCTATTTCGTCATTCTTTGCTTCGCCCTTGTAAAGTTGACATTTATGGCTATTTAACTCAAACAAAACTGCACATTACCCGAGCTTCAAGCGATCAATAGTAAACCCCACGCTGTCACGTGAAGGCGACTTAGCGAGTCTTATAACTGCGAAGATATTCGCCAATGTGATTTTTAGTTACGCTATAGTTTGTTTCTCTCTCTTCTCTCTCTCACTCTCCCTCTCTCCCCCCCTCCCTCTCTCTCTCTCTCTCTCTCTCTCTCTATCTCTTTCCCCTCAATCATTATTCTGTTTCTATTCATGAACTCATTCACTCATCCATCCATCTTATATCTCCAGCTCTCTGTCTGAAAATCTAACTTCTCTCTATATATATTTGTCAATCTCTCTCTCTCTGTGTTTCTCCATCTCATATACATCTACAATTCTGTCTATCTTTATGTCTGTAGTTTACTTTAACTGTTTTTCCTTTCATTCTATCCGAAGAGAATGATCATGTTCCGAAGCTCAATGTCCAACCCCTTTGTATTGCTGTTTCAGATCCCAATTCAACTGTACCTCCATCTATTTCAACGCTTCAATCCACATTTCCTCATTTCTACAAACACCAATTTATCTAATGACAAGATCTATATTTCTCTGTTTGCTGGGTTAAGTGTAGCCCATTGCGCGTAGTTTCGTGGCTGTGTTTGATGTTTTAACCTCACAGAACTTTCCAGCAACATTTAATTGAGAATAGGCTAGTTCTCTACCTTGATTTTCGTTCTCTCTCTTTCTCTCCTTCCGACTCTCTTTCGTAACGAAATGATATAGTTTTAGAGATGCGATGACCACACGTTCCAGACGAAACAACACAAGAAATCAGAAGTATAAATCTAACATGATCACATGATCACAATGATCACATGATCACATGATCACATGTCCAGCTTTATAACCCTGAAAGTGATAATTGATTTTACGACCAGAATGAATGAATGCCCATAGTTTCAACAAGACTACAATACGGTAATTGTCAGCACTTTTGCAATATTCATTATAGAAACGTTTCAGTAGTGCTAGAAATGTGTACGACGACATGGTGGAATCCTACATGCTCCATCCCTTATAAATTATAGGAAACACTTTTAGTCTTTACAAGGAAGGCAATTTGATCATCAGAAGTAGTCCCCTGTTGAGCTAGTGTTTCGGCCATATTGCTTCTTGACACTCGGAGGGAGGGGGATAAATCAAGACTCCATGTCGTTCGCCCGCCTTCTGTGGCCCAGATAATTATCAAACATATTCTTTAACATAAGTCAAGTTCTAACTGTAAGAATATTAGTACTATCAACAAAATAGGTGAGTTAAATTAATTAAGTTTTAGCAAAGTCACAGAGTAGACAGTTATTCTTCTGTAAATACTAGTATCAGCAAAGGAGATTAAAATAATAAGGACACGTCAATAGACACAACTGTCTGGACAGAACATGAATGGGAGGCTCGGTTGCGACGTATCAGGGGTAGACAAAGAAGAAGGTGGTTACAAGACATCAAGGTGACCTTGAACATGACAACAGAAGAAATGGGAGCTCAGACAATAAGCAGAGATTCTTTCAAACGGGCTGTGGTGAATGCAACGCTCTGCAAAGGACATACGACCTGATGATGATTAATATACATTTTCAAAAGTAACTGTGTCATGATTTGTATGAAAAGCACGCAAGCCTTCAGTCAACATTGGACTATTAACATCAAATTTGAAAAAAAATAAAGAAAGCAGGTTAAATCTGCTGTAGTGAGACGTACACACTGCCTACCTCTAATTGCCTTCACAACGTTTCAACTTGACTTCTCCAATTGACATTCTCCATTCCGTGCCGAAAAGAATATGTCACATGTATGTGTTTATATGTATTATATGTGTATGTTGATACATATATTATTATGTATTATTTCGATGCAATGCGCATATCTTATTTCTTAATTTAATTTCTTTACTGCTCATTCCTGTTCTATCCTATCAGAATCATGATACCAGATGTTGTAAGGGATATATCGGAGTGTTTGATCAGCGTCGTATAGAGCAGCATTGGCATTATGAATTTATCACAATGGAGGGGTCAACACACTTTAAACACCGATGCTGGTTTGATAATACTGAAGATGAGGGTATAAAGTACACGGTTGTTTGATTTCTTATCAAAGTGACATGTTGGTTCTAATCTTGGAAATTATGAGCGTTTATAGATGAAGATGTCTTGAGCTTAGTACCTTTTTATAAATTATTGCAATTTATATTTCTTTATGGAAATTGTTGTAACACCCCACACAAATATACATTTCCAGATAAAGCAAATATTGATCTATAAATGATATTTGACTAGAGTGACGCTCGTAACAAAGAGATCAAAGATTGACACATTTGAGAGTTTCTGATGGTTCAATATTCAATTTGTAAACACACTTTTAAAAATTGTAATATACATTGACTTCTTCTAATCACTGTTAATGTATAAAAAGAAGAAATATGGGTTTTATCTTCTTGAAAAGACATAAATGAGCAAATCAACTATAGTAACAATGAAAAACAACTATGAGCAATTAAATAAAAGATATATTAATTTAGTATATTAATTGAAACATGGACAGTAGACAAGAAAACAGAATAGAAAATTGAAGCCTTTGAAATGTGTATTTATAGAAGAATAGGTAGAATTGGATGGAAAGAAAAGATAACAAACGATGAAGTTTTAAAACAACTAAAAATAAAAAAAGAGAATTACTAAATACAAATCAAACAAGAGAAATGACATTTTGGTGGCATGTTAAAAGACACAACAGCCTACTAAAAGTAATAATGGAAGGGAAAATACAAGGTAAAAGAGACAGAGGCAGACCAAGACTGACATGGACGAGTAACATCAAAAGATGGACAAGTCAATCTATGACAGCCTGAACCATCAAAGCAAGAAACAGAGTAGAATGGCGATCAATGGTAGCCAACCTTCGTTGCGGAGAAGGCACTTGATGATGATGATGATGATATTAATTTATTACAATAAGACAATGTGGTTTTACTGAAGAATGTTGAGAGTAGCATGGACAGCTAAGAAGAGTAATGAAGATGTTCTGAGAGAGGTCAATCCAAAAAGAGAGCTAATTTCCAATATTAAGAAGAAACAATTATCTTTGATTGATCATGTAATGAGAAGAGAACAACTGGAAAAATTGAGGGACGAAGAGATAGAGGGAATCAAAGAGAAAAAATAACAGACAGCTTAAGAGAATGGCTTGGCAGACGGTCAACAACAGAAATGATAAATAGCTGCCGAGATCGAAAGTTGTGGAGAGACATGATCACCTACGCCAATAGGCTCGGTACTTGATGATGATGATGATTATGATAATAAGATATAAAAAAAATGATAACATTGATATAATGTACTCTTCTTATGCTCGTTTACAAAAGTGGTGTGTTATCTTCTGGACCTTCTACTTGAACGATGCAGACACACAATTATGAAGGTGGAAGATGTGCTCAATGTGAACGGTCTGTTAAACTCTTTTGCTGAACATATAGGCTGTAAGAGGCAGACACTATTTCTCTCTCATTCAGCAAACGCCCCTCAAGAGAGAAAGCAATGTTTTGTTGGTTAATTTCTTTTAAAATGATTATAATTCATGTCATATAGAGGTATGAATGTGAAAGTTTTATATTCGTCTATCGCTACTGGCTATGACTATACGTATGAATTATGACGGTGGTTTTCAGCTACGTTTGTCGGTTTTATTTACGATTGGCCTCATTAGCCTTTCATTAAAAGCGAGCAGTGATAGCTCAGTGGTTAGTGAACTGGACTACCACGGACAAGGGGTAGGGTTCGATCCCAACCGACGGCTTCCGAGTTCACCCAGCCTTAAATGGGTACCGGTTTTTTTTCTGGGAAAGTAAAGCAGCACGGGCGTAATACTGACAACATTACCCCAAAAATCATGTGCTGAAGGTCTGTAAAATATTGGGTCACTAACACCATATTTCCCTATACGCCACTTGGCGTGACGGGGGTACTTTACTTTTTTTTTTACTCATTAGCCTTTCATTAAAAGGTCTTACCTTCAAGACATTAGGGTTGCCTTAGTTCTCTTATATCTCGTTGAATTGTTGCAAAAACCCAAATGTATGATGTGTGACTAGAAACAGTTTGATGATTTAAAGTTTGATTCAGCAGTGAATGCATGGGATGTCGTTTAGAATAACGCAAACATTAGCAGATCTTGCAAGACTAAAAGCTATTTGGAAATATAAGAACATCATTTTGGCTCTAAAATCATACTAATGCATATCATTGGTATATTAAGTTTTTCTTTACCCGTGTGAAATATAGACCCTTGCAGTAGAACTACAGAAGAAAATACAAGATGTCTGTCTTGACCTAAGTATGCAAATCTTTTACAGTGGGACAACTACAGGGAAGTGACTTACTTTACTTTGTTGAGAGTCGAGCACATATTATCGCCATGTAGTTTGATTTCAGTGTATATTCTTGTATATATATATATATATATATATATATATATATATATATATATATATATATATGTATATATATATTTATATATATATAAATACATTCCCAACCGACGGCTTCCGGGTTCACCCAGCCTTAAATGTGTACCGGAAATAAAGCGGCACGGGCGTAATGCAGACCACATTACCCCAAAAATTATGTGCTGAAGGTCTGTAAAATGTATGGTCACTAACACAATATTCCCTATACGCCACTTGGCGTGACGGGGACTCTTTACAATTTTATATATATATATATATATATATATATATATATATATATATATATATATATATATATAATATAAAATGTAATATATAAAGCCCTACTTGGACGAAACGTCGTTCCACTTTTGTTTTGTTTCTCAGCTACGTAGAGCTGTTACTATACCTTTTTTCCTTTTTACAATTGTCATTATTATCATGGGATTTACAACAGCTTTGAATTTCTATGCATCTTTATGCCTTCACCCCATCATTATTCAATTGCCAGCGATTATCGTCAATCTTTTCCAAAGCATCCAATTGATATCAAGTATTTTAGTGTCACGTTAGTGAGACCTTATAACTTATCTTTTATCCGCTACGTGGACCTGCCTGTCTGCATTTTACCATAAAATAGTTTATATTTCACAGACATTGAATCGATTTTGGACAACATGTCAAGCCTATAACTTATTAAGTTGATTTGTTGTATTTTTCGTGCGAATAATATAAATAACAAAACGATATCTAACCCAAACACGGTATGACCAACTAAATGTACAGTGTTAGAGTCTATAGTATAAAAACTGGCTATATTTTAGACAAGATTGGAATAGCTATCCCAGTGATAAGGTTAAAATATAATTCTGAGGGAGAAGATTCGAGTTCATGTAAAAATTCAAGATATGTGCTACAAACTAGGCTGCGTGACTGATTCTCACCTACAAACTAGGCTGCGTGACTGATTCTCACCTACTAACTAGGCTGCGTGACTGATTCTCACCTACTAACTAGGCTGCGTGACTGATTCTCACCTACTAACTAGGCTGCGTGACTGATTCTCACCTACTAACTAGGCTGCGTGACTGATTCTCACCTACAAACTAGGCTGCGTGACTGATTCTCACCTACAAACTAGGCTGCGTGACTGATTCTCACCTACAAACTAGGCTGCGTGACTGATTCTCACCTACTAACTAGGCTGCGTGACTGATTCTCACCTACTAACTAGGCTGCGTGACTGATTCTCACCTACTAACTAGGCTGCGTGACTGATTCTCACCTACTAACTAGGCTGCGTGACTGATTCTCACCTACAAACTAGGCTGCGTGACTGATTCTCACCTACTAACTAGACTGTGTGACTGTTTGTCACCTACTAACAAGACTGTGTGACTGATTCTCACCTACTAACTAGACTGTGTGACTGTTTGTCACCTACTAACAAGACTGTGTGACTGATTCTCACCTACTAACTAGACTGTGTGACTGTTTGTCACCTACTAACAAGACTGTGTGACTGATTCTCACCTACAAACTAGGCTGCGTGACTGATTCTCACCTACTAACTAGACTGTGTGACTGTTTGTCACCTACTAACAAGACTGTGTGACTGATTCTCACCTACAAACTAGACTGTGTGACTGTTTGTCACCTACTAACAAGACTGTGTGACTGATTCTCACCTACTAACTAGACTGTGTGACTGTTTGTCACCTACTAACAAGACTGTGTGACTGATTCTCACCTACAAACTAGGCTGCGTGACTGATTCTCACCTACTAACTAGACCGTGTGACTGTTTGTCACCTACTAACTAGACTGTGTGACTGATTCTCACCTACTAACTAGACTGTGTGACTGTTTGTCACCTACTAACAAGACTGTGTGACTGATTCTCACCTACTAACTAGACCGTGTGACTGTTTGTCACCTACTAACAAGACTGTGTGACTGATTCTCACCTACTAACTAGACCGTGTGACTGTTTGTCACCTACTAACAAGACTGTGTGACTGATTCTCACCTACTAACTAGGCTGCGTGACTGATTCTCACCTACTAACTAGACCGTGTGACTGTTTGTCACCTACTAACAAGACTGTGTGACTGATTCTCACCTACTAACTAGGCTGCGTGACTGATTCTCACCTACTAACTAGACCCCGTGACTGTTTGTCACCTACTAACAAGACTGTGTGACTGATTCTCACCTACTAACTAGGCTGCGTGACTGATTCTCACCTACTAACTAGACCGTGTGACTGTTTGTCACCTACTAACAAGACTGTGTGACTGATTCTCACCTACTAACTAGACTGTGTGACTGATTCTCACATACTAACTAGACCGTGTGACTGATTCTCACCTACTAACTAGACTATGTGACTGTCTCTCACCTACTAACTAGACTGTGTGACTGATTTTCACCTACTAACTAGACCATGTGACTGTTTCTCACCTACTAACTAGATTGTGTGACTGTTTCTCACCTACTAACTAGACCGTGTGACTGTTTCTCACCTACTAACTAGATTGTGTTACTGTTTCTCACCTACTAACTAGACCATGTGACTGTTTCTCACCTACTAACTAGATTGTGTGACTGTTTCTCTCCTACTAACTAGACCGTGTGACTGTTTCTCACCTACTAACTAGATTGTGTGACTGTTTCTCACCTACTAACTAGATTGTGTGACTGATTCTCACCTACTAACTAGACTGTTTGACTGTTTCTCACCTACTAACTAACCTGTGTGACTGTTTCACAACTAATAACTAACCTGTGTGACTGTTTTTCACCTACTAATTAACCTATGTGTCTCTATCTTACCTACGTAACCTATGTGATTACTCATAAAGAAATTTGGCGTCAGAACATGTCTTAAAAGACTGCTTCCAGAATCAATTAAGAATTGGGTAGATGAATGTCCTAACACTAACTGCCATCGATAATAAACTAAATGGTATTGTTGAAACCTTGCAGTAAACAAGTGGTGTACTCTTTTGGAGAATTCCATCTGAGAGAAATGTAAGCAAAAGAGGAGGAAGAGCAAGAACATTATGTGTAAAGTTTGAGAAATGATATTTAATAGGAGATTATATTCACCACCATTATCACGATGTCAGGTAGAATGGCAATCATGAATCTGCACGTTTTATTCCCGTCTTCCCTGTTGTCAATCAATTCAATATTTAACTTTCCTTCGAGCTACATAACAAGCTTCTCCTAACACCTTCACTCTACTTACGATATACAATTCTTACTTTAATAGATAGAAAAAATAAATGGGGTCGAATTCACGGTTAAGCTGCAACTATATTTAGTATAACGCACACAGTAGTCGGACAGATAAGTTAGAAAATGTTAATCCAAATTGATTATTGCAGTTGTGCTGTTAATGTGCTACTTCCAGGAAATTGTAGATGTTAGAATCAACCCGAGTGCTCTTAGATTGAAATAGAAGTAAATAATTTCACTGCAATTTTTATTAATTCATAATTATTTTCTGTAGCTGGGTTTAAATCTGCTGGCATTATAAGTGAAATCGCTTAGCTTCTTTCCTCGATATGACACGTTTCATAGGCTAATTCTGTAAAATGGGCTATTCGTAATACGAGCAATAAAAGTGCTGATTCTTTAATCTCAAAACGTCTAGGTCCGGTTTCGTTACGTTGAAGTACATTACGTCCCTAAGGTACAATTTCGTTTGAGTACAATATTTATTATAATTCGTTAACCAATCACAAAAAGTAAAATGCTGAATACAATGTAACTGTTAGCTATATACCAGAGCTGAATACAATGTAGCTGTTAGCTATATACCAGAGCTGAATACAATGTAGCTGTTAGCTATATATTAGAGCTGAATACAATGTAGCTGTTAGCTATATACCAGAGCTGAATACAAATTTGCCTTTAGCTATATACCAGAGCTGAATACAGAGTAGCTGTTAACTATATAACAGAGCTGAATACAGAGTAGCTGTTAACTATATACCAGAGCTGAATACAAAGTAGCATTTAACTATATAACAGAGCTGAAAGAAAGTAGCTGTTATCTATATATTTAGAGCTGAATACAATGTAGCTGTTATCTATATATTTAGAGCTGAGTAAAAAGCAGTGGTTATCTGTACATTAAGACAGAACAATTGTTATTGAATACTCTTCTCTTTAGTGCGAGTTATCAGTCAGATATGCCATGTTCTGAATAGTTGAAAATTAATTAGAAACAGGGGACAAAAACAGGGAACTAAATTTGATTAATAGGAATTGATTCAACATCCCATAGGCTTTTGTCGTTAAGGACTGGAATATAACTGGACGTGAATGTGAATAATGGATAGCACTGTCTGGTAAATATATTAAAAGAGTTGAGTGAAGTAGTTTTTATGACCGGGTTTTTTGTAATAGTTTCTTTTCTAGAGCAGGACTGAGTCAACGTTTTTTTAATTAATTTTAATAATGAGTGAACAGGAAGAGGTAGTAGTGATGTAATTAAACAGACACGTCAAACAAACAAAAAATAAACACAAAAAACCATCAGTTTCTTTGCAAAGAAAAGCACTTTCCATCATTTTCGTGTAATTTTTTGTTTCGTTCTTGGCGTTCCTTTTTTTTTTGTCGTTCCTTCATCAATCTTCAAGTCACCACACAAAATATGTGATTAGAAATGTGTCCCTTCGGCTTCTCAGAAAAGCAACACAAATGTGAAAGCCGTGACTCTTTTGTTGTGTGTTCGGGAAACTAACATCATTGCTGAATGTTGTACTAGTTTTCGACGACAGTCACAAATACACACGTCTCTGCCGCTAATTCGAAACTATGAAAACATGTGACTTTCCCATTCCGTTATTCCAGAATGAAGAACTATGCTTGTTCTTTGGAAGGGAGGGAGGGAGGCAGGGAGTGAGGGAGGGAGGGAATATATTTGTTTTTCTGTGTTAAAGATATGCAACACTAAAATAGTGATAGAAACACAGAGAGTGATTGAGAGAGGTTGGGATAGAAAGAACGAGAAAAAGAAGATAGATAAAGAGGGAACAAATGAAGTGTAAATAGAAAATTATCTGACGCTTTGCTAATCGTGTTGTGTTTACAGTCATGATATATGCATCAAATGACTGAATGAATGACTGATTGAAGGACAAAACTATTTGAAGCAAATGTGTACATGAATCACTAATTTCAATAAATGAAGAGGCGTGCAGATAACGGTTGCATAACTGAAAGAAATACTGAAAATAATATTGAATGACGTGAAAATAAGAGATAAATAATTCAATGAATGACCATAGGGTGGCACATTTTTAAATGCTACAATGGTAAACAATGTAATAATATACTGTACGCGTATAAGTTGACGAAGCAAAGTATTGCAGTTGGCTAGATAGTAAGTCAATGGCTGATATTTTGCTCTTAAACGTGACTCATCATCATGTGCCATACCGGTTAGCGTAGGCCATCATGTCCTTCCACAATCTTCTATCTACAGTGCATCGTATCAGTTCTGTTGTTTACTGTTTTCCATACCATGACACCAAGCTATCCAGTATTTTCACTCTTTGTCGTACACGATGTCTCTTTCCTTTAATTTTGCCAGTTGTAACCAAGTATTCCAACTTTCCTCTTCTCATGATGTGCCCAAAAAATGTTGATTGTTTCTTTCTTATGTTTTTAAGGAGCTGCCTTTTTGTGTTGGCCTCTTTGAGAACTTCCTCATTGGTCTTTTTAGCTGTCCAGGGAACTTTCAACATTTTTCTGAGAAATCCCATCTCTGTGGCTTCTAATCGTCTTTTCATTTGTTTGTCTACTGTCCATGATTAAACATGCCTAGAAAATCTAAAAATCTCTAAGATCAATGAATATATAATATAAAAATAAAAATGTTAAGTTTTATATTGATGATATTAACTTCAAATGGTATAGTTATGTTAATTTATTGTTATTTATGACATTTATTTCCCAGCCAATTTTTTCCCCATAACACCACGCGCATAGATTTTTTAAATTATATCATCAGGTGGAATGTCATATGGCTAGGTCATCATGTCCACAATTAGCTGCCCACATGCCTCGTATCAATTACGCTGTTGACTGTTCACCGTGACACGACACCAAAGCTATTCAATATCTTCTCTATTTGTCGTCCATGATATCTTTTCCCTGTTTTTGCCAGTTTTAACAAAGTATTCATATTTTATTCTTCTAGTGAAATGTTCGAAAAATGTCGATTGTCCCTTTCTGTTTTTAGGAGCTCTCTTGTATTGGCATCATTGATAATTTTCTCGTTGGTCTTGTTAGCTGTCCGTGTAACTCTCAACATTTTATTAAACTACATCTCTGAAGTCTTTAATCGTTTGTTTTTTTTTTAAATCTGATTGCCTACTGTCCATGATTCGCTTCCATGTGTCAGAATTGCCCTTGGCATTAATGATTTTGATACACACTATACTCACTATTTTGTTCGACGTTAATTATCTAAAAAAGATGTAAATAGCAGAAATGACTCAAGAGATGTAACAAATCATGCTAAACTATCGGACAGGTTACAACATCACTGAGAAGAAAGACGACTTTACTTTGGAAGGAAAAATGAGCACTTTACAATCATGTGTGCATCCCAAAGTTGTGCTAATGTCAGGCCGATCCAGGCAAAAAATTCAAGAAGAGTTGAAAAATAGCCACCACCGAAGTTACATGTGTTAGAGTTTTCACAGGAAACAGCTTGAGAGATAAGATAACAGAGAAGAAATTAGTTAAAGCTCTAATACTATTGAATTTCAAAAGAGATAACAACTAAAATAGTTTGGTCATGTGATCAATTAAATCAGAAAGGACTAAATGAGCCATCAATAAGTAGTGTGACATAACACGATTAAATTGCCGACCATAAAAAGGTGGATTAATGCACATATTGAGACACTACAAAAGATAATAACAGGTCAGGCCAAGTGTGGAGCTAAATACCGCAAACTATATCTCTAGCCAACTTCGAAAGGCACACAAGGGAGGAAGGAAGAAGTAGAAGAGGAAATGTATAAAGATGATGATAGCAAGTAATGTTATACGATAGATACTCCAGTATAATTGCAACTACGTCACGATCTTCGAAATACCTTTTTTATAAGCAATTTATAATTTTAATTTTGGAGATTTATATTTCAACAGCAATCAAGCCTAGTTGTATACATATTCCAATAAACACTGGGGGAGGGGGCGAGAAGTGTTTTTGAAGGGATAATGCCGTTTGTTGAAGTGCAAGAAAAATGCGAAATAAAAATATAAATGTTGTTTAGGAGTTGAGATAGAAAGGATGAAGATAACGAGTGAGAGCAATAAGAAGAAATACATGAAGCAACAATAAATAATATTATGACTCACCAAAGACTTCCAAAATGGCCGCCGTGTCCGTGACCGTGACCAGGCCCATGTGCGTGACCGTGACCGTGAGCTCCACTCGCAAGTTGACGATGATGTCTCGCTCGATGACGCTCTCGTGTCATGTTCTGGAACTTTCTCACACAAAATTAGGTAACAAAAAAATACAACTTTCAATTTTCTTTCCGGAACTTAGAAATTTCCAAATCTTGACCTCATTACCAAGATCGTTTGCTCTTTGATATCGAAAACAAAATAATCAAATCCTTGCCGCGAACAAAAATTGAACTGCAATATTCGAAACTTTTGAACTCAAACTTGTAAAAATCCGTTAATATCTTAAAACACGGGCCACTGTATCAATCTTGCTCTATGTAAACACGTTGCATGTATCCGTTACTTTCTGAAGCCAGCACTACTGTAACGTGTACATTATTACTGGTATTGTGAAATATCAAAACATGAGATGCGTTGTCCTCATAGTTCACTATCTATACCATTACAGAGTTTAAAGAAAACACATTTCATTGCTTTTGTATCTTAAAGTAAATACTTTCGTGACACTAAACTATCATAACGGACAAAAACACTATCTTTACAGCATTTTCCAACTACTGGGGCCCACTTGGGGGATATTTAGGACATAAGAATAAATGCCGCTTGTCCTGAGCATTTGCCTAGGGATGTTAAGAGTCTGAGTTTTATTATATGTCTATATATATATATATATATATATATATATATATATATATATATATGCTATTATATATGTATACATGAATGATGGAGAATGGTGAGTCTGAAACATGCAGTCCAACTTGTAGTACACATGTTTAAGACTAATGAAGGAAACAGAAAAGAAAAGTGAAACCCTAGAGATGTGGAGTTTTAGAAGAATATGAAGAAACAGACGAACAGCAAGGGAAAAAGATAATAACGTTTTTTTCTTTCATTTTTTTATAAACAGTTGAAAATGTAGAACGTACCTTTTACGACAATTCGAACAAAGCAAACGACTTTTTTGACATACACAATAGACAAATAGATGACAAGATGGTGATAGTGCTGATTATGATGATAGTGATGACGATAGAGAAGATGGTGGTGACGATGATGAAGATGACGATGTTGGTGGTGCTGGTGATGATGACGACAGTTTCGAACAGGGAACTAACCAGATAGATCTATTTTAAGTTTCATGATTTTATCATTCCGCGACTAATTCTCTTCAATACTAACTGAATACTAAATGAATACTAAATGACAAAGGTCCATTTTCAAATCGTGCACGTTCCAACTGACATTATAAACAAGCTGATCAGGTAGGTAATAGCCACCAATGTTGTGGGAAAACACGGCTGTTATAAACACTGGAGACATATAATAACAAATGACTATTATTATAGAGGGAAACTTCCGAGGCTATAGATCAGCGAATTATTTCAGAGGAAGAGGTATGTTTACAACACTCGGAAAAAAATAAATAATCAACAACAGAAACAAAAATAAAGAATAATATATGGTCCGAAGCAGAATCGAACCCGTACCCCTTGGCACATCGCCTTGACACGAGAAACCAAACGCTAGAGCACACGACCAACTCAGCTACCTAAAATAAACATCTATCTTTGGCGATGTCTTTCATGCAAGTGTGCTCATGACTATAGCACAGCTTTACGATCACAGCTCGGGAATAAATTGCGTATCTGTATTTTCCTATTAAGACAATTAGGTTAGGGCTGAATACTTGCGTTGCAGACAAACTGTTATAGGACGAGACAGCACGAATAGTAGTTTCCAGTGGCTTAGATTGGAAACAATAAATGAATATTATTATAGAGGGAAACTTCCGAGGCGATAGATCAGCGAATAATTTCAGGGGAATATGTATGTTTACATCACTCTTCCTCTGAAATGTTATAAACACTGACGGCTTGATGTCCTAATATGTATGTTTACAGCACTCTTCCTCTGAAATGTTATAAACACTGACGGCTTGATGTCCTAATATGTATGTTTACAGCACTCTTCCTCTGAAATGTCATAAACACTGACGGCTTCGTGTCGTAATACTGGAAAAGAGGATATGGTTGTGCTGTAAACATAACTTTAAAAACAAAATCAGTGTATGACAGTTGGCACTTAACATTCAATGTCCTCTTGTGTGATATTCAGATTGCAAGCAAACAAGAGGATCCCACATAGAGAATTGATAGAAAACGGCCTCGCATACTGTGGGCGTGGAAGAAAAGACTCAAGACAGACAATAGAGATATCTGGTAATTGTCTTATGAGCCAGAGGGCTTAAAGAGACCTAAATAAGATTTACTGCTGATCTATATACAGATACTGCTGATCTATAATGGTCCTGAGAAACAGATGGACTGTGTTTTCCTTTCTTTTCTTCCTTTACTCCTTTCCTTATTTTGTCTTTCAGCGTCGAAGGGAGACAAGGTTTAAGGTCCTTTACTCGTCTGTTAGCATCTCATACTTTTAGGTTTTTAGTGTCTCTACTTATATTTAAGGCCATTTTTTTCCGTGGTCTCCCCTTTGTTTTGTCGGATATAATGATGTTAAAGGTTACAACGAATGTCTCAATCATCGATGAATGTAACAAAGATCATGATTCTTGAAACACACCTTTGAGTGTACTGTCCGAGTTATCAAGGATCAGTGGTAAGAACGAACTGTTAGAACAGTTACAATTGTGTTTGTGGTAAGGAATACAGGCATTAACAAATTGACGCTCTTACTAAATTGTATGTATATATATATATATATATATATATATATATATCAGTAGGACTGATGATAGTGGCATAGTTTGTAGATTTTGGAAATGTAGAATATAAGATTTAATATTAAATTGCAAGGGCATGTTAAGGTGTGCAAAGATATATAATTAAGCAAGCCGTGTACAAGCTATGTACACAATAGTCGGAACAAATCATAAATAATCAACAACACAAAAAAACAGAATAATAGACAGCCCAAATCAGGATTCGAACGAGAAAGAAACTGCTACACTGTTTTAAGAGAAAGAAACTATTATATTATAATGTTTTAAGATAAAGAAACGGCTACAATGTTTTAAGAGAAAAATAGACAGCTACAATATATTAAGGAAAAGAAAGGGTTACAATGTTCTAAGAGAAAGAAACTAAAAGAGTCTGAGTTTAGGGAACAAAGCGGTCATTGGGTCACGTTGTTCTAAAACATCACAGAAAATTAAGAGACTGTCATTATGGTATAGGAAATGGAGAAACCACTTCAAAGGAGAAATGTCTAAATAAAGCTATAGATGTGTCAGCTGCGGTTAGCTGTACAAAGTGTATACATTACGTCATGCCAGGATCAAACCCCGCTGAAAATAAATCCGAAACTGTAACCGACCAAGCACAATGTAAGGATATAGGGCTAAGTAGAGTAAAGAATGGAACTGATTATTTTATCTTTTTGAAGGTTTAATGTCAATAATTATATACATTGGGAGCCGCGATAGTTCAGTGGTTAGTGAACTGGACTACAAAGGACAAGAGGTAGGGTTCGATCCCAACCGACGGCTTCCTGCTCACCCACCCTTTAATTGGTACCGGATTTTTTTTTGGGAAAGTAAAGCAGCACTGGCGTAATACCGACCACATTACCCCAAAAATCATGTGCTGAGGGTCTGTAAAATATAGGGTCACTAACACCATATTTCCCTATACGCCACTTGGCGTGACGGGGGGTACTTTACTTTACTTTTACTAACACTATATTCCCTATACGCCACTTGGCGTGACGGGGGTACTTTACTTTACTTGTAATTATATACATTCATTGATAACGATTTAAAATATTACTTGGACGTAAACTTTGTTTACAAAGGATTAGATAGTTTATTATTTCTTGTTTCTTTCTTCACTTCCTCTTGTACTCGTTCGACTCTCTATTGAAATACACAATTCTAGTTCTTGCACTTTTGACGGCATCACTCATTGTCAATTGATGTTGTTGTAGCGTTTATTTAATGTTTGTCTGTCCATCTTACTTAAGGTTTGGCTCTTGCTCTTCTCTCTTCTCCTCATTTAATTCATGCCGTGTATGGTAAGGAATCACACGACATTTTTTCTATAAGGGCAAACCAGTTTATTTGATGTTTGCCTGTCCATCTTACTCAAAGTCTGGCGCTTGCTCTTCTACCTTCTCCTCATTTAATACATGTCGTGTATGGTAAGGAATCACACGACATTTTTTCTAGAATGACAAAACAGTTTATTTAATGTTTGTCTGTCCATCTTACTCAAGGTCTGGCGCTTGCTCTTCTACCTTCTCCGCGTTTAATACATGTCGTGTATGGTAAGGAATCACACGACATTTTTTCTAGAATGACAAAACAGTTTATTTGTTATTTTCTGTTTACAATCTAGGATTTGTTCAATGCCTACTCTTTGTATTTTATTATTTCTGATTCTGTCTTCTCTGGTCACTCCAAACGCTTTTCTCAGACATCTCATCTTTGTAGGGACACGCTTTCTTGTATGCTTAGTCTTAAGTAACCATATTTTGCATTGGTAGCACAATATGGGAATAAATAATCTCTATGTAAGATGTTTCTTAGTGGAATACGTATGTCTTTGTATGAAAGTACAGAGGATAGCTGTCTCAATAACTGGTTTGCCTATTTGCTTCGGACGGCTATCTCTGTATCGATTTTATGATAGTTTGCTGCTTGCTCATAAGCTTGATAGTGATACCAACTTCTTATCTTCGTTTCTGTAGCTCCAGATCAATAAATCAATCAACCTCCGATATCAGTCAGGTTGTCTTATAAAAAATACAATAAAAATATTCTACTTAGCACAGCTCAAGGCTAAGAATTTCAGAGCCTAGTCAATATTGCGCATTTTATTTTCACTGGTTTAGGTTAGGTTGTCTTTAGTATTCTTTCTTTGCTGTTTCTCGGGCGTCTGCTGCACTATAATATTTATTATAGTTCTTGATGTTCTCTGAGTTCGTGGCTTCTCCAACTTTAGTTTTTATGATTTTATCTTTTTTTAATGTTCTTTTGGTTATCAAAATAAAACATTTCATACTTGCTGATTTTCTTTGGTTAAGCATTTACTTGAATTCTCTTTCGGTGTTTTGTATGAAACGATAACATATTTTCTTGTTTACCCTTCTATTTTCTATAATTCAGAAGATTACGAATGAGATTAATGTAGGTATCTCTCATATGCCCTTGAAATCTAAGGGTTTCTCCAGCCCATTTCTTTCTCAGCATATATTTTCCATACATTCAAGTCCTACATTTATGCACGTTGTAGTTTTTCATTTCACAAATTGAAGGTACAAGTTCCAGAAAATCGAGAAGTAGAAGAACTGAATGACATTCGGCTCAAGCAAAAGCACACAGTGAGGTAGACACCACTTTTCGACAACGAGAAACACTTTGATTGGCTGTTGAATGAGAAAAGACATTGGTTGGTCATGTCACCGGGTGATGATAATTTTACAGAGCATCATGTTAAACTCCAACTTCTATTCTGTCATCGTTTTCTTCTATGACTTTACAGAGCATCATGTTAAACTACTACTTCTATTCTGTCATCGTTTTCTTCTATGACTTTACAGAGCATCATGTTAAACTACTACTTCTATTCTGTCATCGTTTTCTTCTATGACTTTACAGAGCATCATGTTAAACTACTACTTCTATTCTGTCATCGATTTCTTCTATGACTTTACAGAGCATCATGTTAAACTACTACTTCTATTCTGTCATCGATTTCTTCTATGATTTTACAGAACATCATGTTAAACTACTACTTCTATTCTGTCATCGATTTCTTCTATGATTTTACAGAACATCATGTTAAACTACTACTTCTATTCTGGCATCGATTTCTTCTATGATTTTTCTGAGTGACTGCTGCATGTTTAGACGAACAAGCGTATCACGCCGACGCAAGTTCATATTCTGTAACGATCACACAACGGAAGAATCACTAAATAGTAAAACACAGGCTGAAGAGGGGAAAAAAATACACATTAAATAATCATTGCAAGACGAGCATGACAATCTTGACCTGTGAATTCACTTAACAGAAGGATAATTTAAATACAAAATAGAATTCGATCTGGTAAAAGTCTCCGTCCATTATGATTGTTAAATGTAAATATATAGTTTGATGTACGAGAATTTCTACAACTCATTACCTATCCTGGTGGGAAAACACCAGAGACTAAAGCTATTACCAATTTTATTTAGCAAAACATGTAATTATGACGGATGAAAATAGCTATTATTATAATTTTAAAAAAAAATAGAAGTGAGAGAGAGGATTGTCGAAGAGTGCTGTTGAATGAACGCTAGAATCATATAGGGCTATCGAAATGGATTAGTGATCTAGAAGACTTTTGAGTATGTGAGAATCTACACTAATTGTGTTTTTTATAACTTGCACATGTGAAATACGTGGAAATTAACGAATTATTTTTAAAATAACAATTGTATTTTAGATTTGTAATATCTTACAATTTGATTCGAGATTTTGGAAGTCTTGTAAATGTTCTAAATTTCCTGGCTATCATAATCTTACTCTAAAATTCTATGTGCCTTAAAATCCTATTTTAAGTGTTTTGAGTAAAAAAAAAGTAAAGTACCCCCGTCACGCCAAGTGGCGTATAGGGAAAATATGGTTTTAGTGACCCTATATTTTACAGACCTTCAGCACATGATTTGGGGTAATATGGTCGGTATTACGCCCGTGCTGCTTTACTTTCCCAGAAAAAATCCGGTACCCATTTAAGGCTGGGTGAACCCGGAAGCCGTCGGTTGGGATCGAACCCTACTCCTTGTCCGTTGTAGTCCAGTTCACTAACCAATAAGCTATCGCGGCTCCCAAGTGTTTTGAGTATTAACATTTAATAAACATTTCATTGTAATTGCTCCATACAAGAAGTTATTACATTTGATTTTTTGAGCTCAACAATTCGCACTGTATGTGTTACTTGGAGCTCTATGGTTTACATTGCATGTGTTACTTAGTGTTCTATAATTCACACTATATTTGTTACTTAGAGCTCTATGGCTTGCACTTTATGTGTTATTTAGAGCTCTACGGTTCGCACTACTTAGAGCTCTACGGTTCGCACTTTATGTGTTACTTATTGCTATATTGTTCGCACTTTATGTGTTACTTATTGCTATATTGTTCGCACTTTATGTGTTACTTATTGCTATATTGTTCGCACTTTATGTGTTACTTATTGCTATATTGTTCGCACTTTATGTGTTACTTATTGCTATATTGTTCGCACTTTATGTGTTACTTATTGCTATATTGTTCGCACTTTATGTGTTACTTGGGGCTCCACGCGTCGCACTATATATGTTGCTTGAATTAAATTTACTAGCGGTCTAGTGTCACTACAAATGATGTGAACTGAATGGTAGATCCACGCTCCACTTATAATATATTGTCCAATTCTATCACACATGAACTTCCCACAACAATATTGTGTCAATGATTTTAATTTAATTTAATTTAATGCAGGCTTTGGTAGTTTGCTTAAAACTTTTACATTATTATTTTTTTCAAACTGACATATAATGTTGTACACAGAGAATTATACAAGAAAGAACATCAACATACTATAGGAATATTGAATGGCTTGGCAAAGATTCTAGTTTTGTTTATACACGTCCCTTGCAATTAAATGTCGCTGACAATGCAAATAGAAAAACACTTCCAGACGTGTCGACAGGCCACTCTCTTATAACAGGTAGAATGTTTACCTGTGATTAGTCAATAGTGTGATATAATATCCAACGTGATAAAATAACTATCCTCGATGTTCATTTAACATGCCAAGAAATTTCTAATTAGTCATGTAATGATGAGTCTTGTAAATCATCGTTTAGACTTTCTAATTATATTTAAATAAACTAAAGACGCATTCATCTGCAAGTCACAGAACCGTTATAGACATATTTCTACCAAATGTCGACTATGACGTTAGTGGTTCAATCACTACAGGTAAATTGCCAGCAATTCCCGACCCGCTGAAAATACAAATGTTGACAGAAAGGATTGCGCGATTACAGTGCAATCAATAGTATACCCAGTACTAGCACTGCTAACTGTTGATGCTGGTTTCGGAATGACAGCAAGAAGGATTTATTTTCCCAACCTTGCCTTTTCAGAGAGTTATTCTGTCAGAATACTAAT